>MU183945.1:38373-58518 GCA_016904865.1 Pissodes strobi
GCGACAGGGTGATATTTAATTAATGATTTTAATTAGTTCACAATATGCTGACAGACTAAAGGAAAATTGGCCAAACCTAACGGTTCATCTGTTTTTTTTTATATTTTTTTTTTCCTTTCCTGCTTTACTTCAAATGTTTTGACCGAAAAAAAAAACATGTTTGGCACCGGAGCTATCCGGGAGAATCGTACACCTAAACGTCTTTTAGAAGAATCCAAAATAATGCAAAAGAGGAGCAGAAGTGTGTTTGATTACTGGAAAATTAAAACACCAACATAATTTCATCAAATGGCATGACAACAGTATTGTGACATTCTGTCCTAAGGTCTGTTGTGGAGTCAATCATGTGCATTGGGTAAAGCGCTTCGCGCAAAAAGACAAAATAATTATTCATGTTCAATAGGCATACGCTGTCGTTTATATAGATTTGGAATTCATGGGAAAAAGTGTTATTATACACTTATCAGCCATTGTCTTGATATGGCAAGTCAAAATAGCTGCCATATTTGCAAAAAATCAGGTGGAAATCTGGATCAAATAGCTTTTATGAGAGCGGTGGCTAAAACAATTTTAATGCAAAGTAAAAAGATTTATACTTATCAGAGAGGAAGATCTGCTCAGAATATTCTGTGCTATGACCGACTTGCCCATTATGTCACACCACAATCTAAACAAACAAAATGTGGAAGAGTGCCATGAAAAATCAAAAAGGTGTCAGAAATGTGATGTCGGATTACATGGAAATGCTTTGTTAAGGATCATTTATGTAATGTAACTTTTTGGTAGTATCATTTTCTAGTGTTCTACATGTAGTATGGTAGAAATTTTCTTTTATTAAAATACAAAATAAAATATTATGTTTTATTAGTTATTGTGTCCTTTTTAAATCCATTTGTAAAACAAAATTTGGAAAAAGTTTATTTCAATACTTTTTCAAAATTTTGGATCTTTTAATTACGCTAACATGGTTAGCAAAACGCGCGTCGAGTACCAAAATTCTGTTTTAGTAATTTTCAGTTTTTTTCATTCAGGTCGTATCTTTAGACACGTCTATAATATGCGCACGGACTAAAAGTACATAAATACAAATACAACTTGAATAATGTAACTATGTATAAATAAATTGTTTTTGTTTAATACTAGAATATTGCGTGATTTAAAAAAATCTTTGGATGATTTACCCTCATCAATAGCTTTAAGCCTCGTTTTAGCGCAATTCTACTTTTATCTTAGGCTCCTTCTAAGATTTTCAGTAAAACAACTAACTCATATTAAATAATTATTATAAAACATTTTAAATTCAAAAAATATGGGATACAGAATCCTCGACTAATCAGTATGGTTTTTTAAAGCACGTATAAAGTTGCTGGCAATCTCGCAGTCTGCTCCGATTTCATATTCGATAACAGCAAAATAACCCATTTTTGTATATATTTTATTATATAACCTGTTGCTACGTATATGTACCTATATACCTATGTACCTATATAATTATTGGAAATAGATATGTAGTACAAATTCTAACCTGAAGTTTATCACATCCAAGATGGCGCCGACTGATGCGCCTACCTCCGACACTCAAGAAGAAAAACGGTGTAGATATTGGCGTAAAGTGTATAAACTGCAAGTTTATGTACCATAGTTCGTGTGCCCTTCGTATAACGGGGCTAAAAGTGACGAGTGGTTCCAAAAATTTAGTGATATGCCCGTATGCTGGCAAAGTTGATAGTGACACACAAACGGAAGGAAAAGTACCTGATTTAGCAGCCTACAACCAAAAAGGTATGGAAATCTCGTATTTAAAGCGATTGCTGGACGAAGTACAAGAAAAAAACATAATTCTAAAGGAAAATAATGGCCTTCTACTGGAAAAAATTGAGAGAATGGAAAGTGTTACAAAAAACGTAAACAAACATCCTGAGGAAAGTGGCGGGAAGACCACGTCAACGTCACAAACAAAAAGCCAGATGACAGGTGACTGTAGTTCCGGTACATCGAGTAGCTCAAATGTACAGCCTGTCATAACGCGACAGTTCGCCGCGGCGCCGGCGGCTACCAACTCTACCAGGTTGCTACCAGGCAACAACCAAAAACCCGCGGACAAAACTGAAGAAGATGTAGCACCTAACCTTACTTTTTCGGATATAATAAACAAAAACAAGAAAGATGTTTTTGTTTCAGAATCCGATTTTGAAGAATACCTGACAAGAAAGCAAAGGAGACTAGTGAGATCAACAGAACAAAAAACTCATCAACAACCAAAAAAGCCTCGGAAAAAACCACAGATTGGCACAAGAGTGGATGGCAATGATCCGGAATTTGTAAATGGTGATAGTAAAGTTTGGCTGTTTATCTCCAAAGTAAAAGAGGGAATTACCGAGGAAATTGTGAAGCGCTATATAGTCAAACACACATCTGCAAACCACATATCAGCTGAAAATATACACATTAAGCAATGTATCCCTAAAGAGGAAAGAAGTAAAAAGGGAAGATTCATGGTTGGGGTGCCAACTGAGATATCCCTAAAGAGGAAAGAAGTAAAAAGGGAAGATTCATGGTTGGGGTGCCAACTGAGATAAAGGAGCTAATATACAGTGAATCTTTTTGGCCCAAAGGCGTAGCATTCGAGAGATTTAATTTTTCATTTGGTCGTAATTTTTTAGATTCAAGGAAGACTATTGCAAAAGCCCCATAATTAAACTGAGTCAATGTGTTAAAGAAATGGGAAAAAAATTACAGAATGAAAACACAGGGTTTAACTCCAAATTAGTTGGTTCAAGTACCCCAAGTGTAAAGTTATTGCACTTGAATACACGGAGTTTAAACAACAAAGTTCTAGAAGTAGAGGTATTGCTCTCGAAGGTCACACCAGACATTTTCTGTGTCTCAGAACATTGGCTACAGGCTGATGATATCTGTGATCTCAACTTAAATGGTTACTCACTTTACTGTTACTCTTCTAGAGTGGTGAGCAGGGGAGGGGGTACAGCAATCTTCTCTAAACCACATCCACAGTTTCTAGAGGTAAAGACTTCTGTAAAACCCTTGGAGAAGCACTTTGAATTTTGTATTTTTGAGCTAATTTTTAAACATAAATTTTTACTGTTGTTTGTCTGTACCGGTCACCAGTAGGAAGTCTTGACATTTTTTTCTCAGCCATAGATGAATTGCTCAATGAAATATATAAACCAAATAAATTTTTGATTCTATGCGGAGATTTTAATATAAATTTTAACATTAGTGATAATGTATCAAATCATCTTTTGCAGTGTTTATCTAGCTTTGAGCTGAAACCACAAGTCAAGGGGGTGACTAGGGTCGGACCTGCAAATGGTACTTTAATCGACAATATTTTCAGCAACCTAAATGAGGATAACCAATCATGCTATATTTACAGTACTGACTTATCGGACCACTATGGGCAAGTCCTGGAGATGAGTTTTCCTGAAAATAGCCATACTGTCTGTTACACTAAAAAACGCTTTTCACAGATGACAATGTGAATTTATTTGCACAATACCTCCAAAATGAAGACTGGCAGGAAACTTTTTTGGCACCTGATGTAAATGATAAGTACAACATTTTCTTTAACTGTTACTTTTATTATTTTGATCTCTCATTTCCCTTACATACCTGCAAACAAAAACCAACCTCTCATTGTTCTCAGTGGGTTAACAAAGAAATAAAACAATATTCACAACACTTAAAAGACTTGTATGTTTGGTACAAGCAAACTAATAATGATAATGTGCTAATTCAATATAAAAAGGAAAGAAAATTGTATAGAAAATATCTCTCAGACTATAAAAAAAGTATAAATGAAAACAAAATCTTAAATTCAAAAAATAAAATGAAAACTGCTTGGAACATTCTAAATTTGGAGACTAATAAAAAGAAAAAAAACAATAATATCTCACTAAAAAATGAAACTGGTGAACTTGTTAAAGACCCAACTTTGATTGCAAATGAGTTCAGCAATAAATTTAATTTGAATCAATCGCTTAATGTTCCAGGTGAGTTTTCACACACTATAAATTATCCATCTTGGTTTTTGACCCCGGTTGGTGAACTGGAGGTGTTCAATATGCTAATGCAGCTGCCAAACAAGTTCTCTGCTGGACTCGATGAAGTTCCAATTTATGTTCTAAAATGTGTGTCTAGGTGGGTGTGCGGGCCTCTGGCACACATAATAAATGAATGTTTTGTTACAGGAGAATTCCCTGATAAACTTAAAAAAGCATTACTTGTCCCAGTTTTTAAAAAGGGAGACATTCATGAACTTGAGAATTATCGTCCTGTTTCATTGTTGTCCTCTTTGTCGAAAGTCTTTGAGAGGGCAATCTACAGCAGATTGCTTGCCTTTCTAATGCGTAATAGGATTCTCTCCCCTCATCAGTATGGATTTCTGCCATGCAGGTCCACAGAATTGGCAATCTTCGAGGCACTGAGCCACATTTTTCAATGGGTAGACTCTGGTAGGAAGGTGGCTGGTTTGTATTTTGACCTGTCAAAGGCTTTCGACACAATTGATCATCAACTACTAATGAAAAAGCTGAACATGTATGGGGTTAGGGGTGTCTGCGCGAACCTTATTGAATCATATCTTTCAGGAAGGCAGCAAACGGTCTGTATCATGGATGGTGGACAGAGGTTCTACTCAGAGACTGTTGATGTGAAGCAGGGAGTGCCCCAAGGGTCTATCCTGGGACCTATATTATTTCTCTTATATGCAAATGATCTTTCAAAGGAACCTATCCCCGGCTCAGTGTGCCAATATGCTGATGACACCTCTGTTGTGGTCTCAAGTGGGACAATGCAAGGGCTATCTGTGGTTTGCTCGCGTGCGGCGGAACTTATGTCAGTGTGGAGTCAGCATAACTTTTTAAGATTAAATGAGATAAGACAGGACTTCTGACTTTCAGCAAAACTGTGAACATTACAGAGTCACCCTTAGTTACACTAAACCATAACACAATACCTGTAACAGAATCTATAAAATTTCTGGGTGTTCATCTTGACCCTACACTGACATGGGACCTACACACCAGCATGCTTCAGTCTAGGCTTAACAGTGCATGTGCCCTTGTACGTCGTCTGAGGGATGTTTTGAGCACTGAAAGCATAAAACTCTTCTATTTTGCATGCGTGTAATCCATTATTAGATATGGAATCATTTTTTGGGGCTCCTCAGCTGGAGCACATGATATTTTCAGGGCACAAAAGAGAATTGTGCGTTGTATTCTAAAGCTTAGACCCAGAACTTCTTGTAGAGGATATTTTTCCGATTTAAAATTCCTTACTATTCCTTCGCTATACTATTTGTCCCTTGTTACCTTTGTCAAAAAAAATCCGCATTTGTTTCTGACAAATCACCAACAGTATGGAACTGATATGTTGGTTACCACTAGGGGCAGGTCCGACCTCAGTATCCCTAGACACAATTCTGCATTTTTTGAAAAGGGTCCTTACTTCATGGCAATCAAAGCCTATCGTAAGCTTCCCGCAGATCTAAAAAACATAGAAAACCTATATAGGTTTAAGGATGAGGTAACAGGCTTCCTACTGGTGAAGTGTCTATACATATTTGGTTTTGAATTTTGAATGTTGGTGATGTGCAAACTTTCTATGTACTGTTTTATTGGATTTTTTTAAAAATATTTTAAACATTGTGTATCTTACTTTAAGGTTTGTTTATTTTTGCTTTAATTTTTGTTTCAAAAATGTGTTTTAGATTTTGTGGGCCTTTTTTGGCAAACCGTGTTTTGTGACGTTGCTATGTCATTGTAATATGATTGAGTCGGCAATAAAGGATATTATTATTATTACTATTATTATTATTATATTATTGTTAATCACTAACCAAATCACGTCACGCGCAGATAGTAATTATGCAATATTTATTAGCTATTAACAATCACTAGTACTATATCGGTATTAATTAATTTCCATCTATATTGTTTATTGGCACTTCTTATGGTCCGCTCCTGTCCTTGGTATATTTGCAATAAAAATCAAGTTTTTAAAATCCTGCCGTTACCGCCTATATACAGATAAATGCTTTAAATATGTTAATTACTCTGCGAGCTGGAAACTTTAACCGTACTTTTCGATATCCAATTTTGGTATTAAGTTCCACTACTGGGTATGTAGTGAGAGGATATAGTAATTAATAAGTCGAATCATGATATATATTGCTCTGAAACGCGAGTTAATAGTTTTTACTGAAAATAAATTAACTTCTTAATGTATACAGAACATTTTTAAGATTTTCACAGATTAAGAACAAGTACCTGCTTTCTATGAATTCGAATTGTTACATATGATCAAAACCTTCTGTTGACTAGTCCTTTCATGACTAATAAAACTATTGGTAATTATTTCTTTAATCTCTGTTGAATCTCAAAATTTCTGATATAGGCCGTATAATGTTCAGAGTTTTTTGATTAGTGATGAATGTTTCTTGGTACGTACTTTTATTAAATATTTAATAATTTCAATTCTCAACTTTTGTGACGCCAATTAAAAAATAACCCAAATAATGATGAATCGATTGTAGAAGATTATATTATAAAAAGTGGTGCTTGAAATGAATCAAAAAGTAAAAAGCAATGCATTATTTGATCTCCTGGAGTAAATATTCCTAAAGATGCTTGTGCAATCATTTAGGAAACGTGCCTTTATGCTGAAAATATCATGCAACTTATGTGTTCAGGGTTTTAGACCCTGGGTAGGTATCTAAATTATCTAATATTTAAAATTAATTTCTGTATAAATGGTAGAGAGGAATTGAGATTTGATGAGAAAGAAAAATCCATTCAATCCAAAAATTAGATTTTCTTTTAATACGTACGAATAAAAGGAAGTGCCAGTGCCGTGTTTCCATTAACGTTTATTGTAAGAAGTGTTAATAGGAACTCGAACCTACATTTTTAAAACTAAACTGGAATGGGACACCGATGGATGAGGATGAGACTTAGAATGATTTGTCTATATTGAATATATTTACTAATATATAGTGCTGATTAAGTTCAATGTATATTACTATATACTATTATTTGCTACCTATATATTCATTCAAGATGGCGAACGATACAGTAGCTCCGGCCGACGATCCTGAAGAAAAACGGTGTAAATACTGTAAAAATTGTGTTACATCCGGTGTTAAGTGTGTAATTTCTAAATACCTACATGTTTCATAGTTCTTATGCTCTAAGAGTAACAGGTAACAGAGCTAAAAGTAGTGAGTGGTAGCAAAAACTTTTTAAAGGAGGAGGAAGTTCCAAATGAGTCGAATAATGATAATTAGTGATGCCGTCTCGTCTCGTCTCGACGTGACGAGAGAGGTATTTTCTCTCGAATGATACCTCGAGACGAGACGAGAGAAAGATGCTCTCTCGCCGTGAATTTCTCGTTTTTCTCTCGATCTCTCGAGCAACAAATTGGCATAACAATAAAAAAAACAAAACATCTTTATGATTTTTTCATACATAAGTATTTGGTGATACATATTGTATTAAATTCGGAGTTAGCAATTTTCTACACTTATGGTCGGTTTCCCAATGTCGAGTTAACTCTTAACTCGCGAGTTACCTTCGACTGGGAGAAAACCCGCGGGTTAAACCTAACTCGTTATTGTGAAACCGGCCCTTAGGGTTTTTAAGGGTGAAGAAGAGTGGGGGTCATTGAAACAAAAAAAAACACAAATGGAGTATTGTGATACCTTATTTGGAAGGTATTATCGAATACCTTATGATGCCAAAATAGTGGATGCATATAACCCTCCAAAACGAAATGTCGCCATTATTATTTTTTTATTACATTTTTGCATTTTTGACATGCTCTAGAATCAAAAGGATTTAACATGGGAAATAAAAAAGTGCTCGTAAATATTATGCGATTGCTCTTAAAAGGGTAGGATCTAAGATCTAATAGGGCAAGATCTTATAGGATAGGATAAAATAAGATAGGGAATGTGCTAGTTGTTTTTTTTTTTAATTTTAAACCATTTTGGTTCTGTAGAATCTCAACAATGTAAATGTTTAAAACGTTGCCGTTTTGTTCGAGATAATAATAAGAATAAGAACAACATATTCTGAAATCTTACTTACTCGATAAGACCTTAAAAATAAAGTATCGCCTTCGCATTAAAAAAATTAAAGATTTTTTTTTTCAATTTCATCAGTAAAAAAATCGTTTATGTAGTAATATTCCCTGTTTCCAAAATCTTGATTTTGGAAACATTTCCAACAACTTTTTTTTTACCTTTTTTATATTCTTTTTATTTAGATATTATTGCAACCTGTATAAATTCTAATTTATGATCGCGCTAATAAAAATAATATTCTATTCTTTAATGGGCTTGCCCTAACAACCGTGAGGTGTAAAGTAGGCGATTTTTAGAAATAAGAACAACAATAGAGATCTTGCCAATTTGCTGTAATATAAAAATTGTAATTAAATTTAAATTCTAATATATTTTCAAAAAGGCTTCAAATTTAAATCGAAATTTAAATAATTTTTTCTAAGAACCAGAAGAATCCTATTTATCATACAGTTCACAGTATAAATTGAGGGCGTTACATTTCCATAAATATGTGTTATTGAAAATGTTCCACACACTTACTTACATTTGTCTTACCTCTTTCTATAAAAAAAATTAATAAAACGCCAATCTTAAACATTATGTTAAAAAACAACCAAATTAAAAAAAAAATACAAAACCTAGTGTTGGTTGTACAGGGTGATTTTTTATAACGTCCACCCCACCCCTTCAACTTTTTTGTGCCACTGTGTAGAACAAAATTTTGACTGAAAAGCTATAGCGTTTGAGAAGTAGTTTGTGCACAATACATATTTTTCTATACAGGGTGTTGCAGATTGCTTAAAAATACGTTGCATTGACTTAAATGAATGTTTTTACAGCATTTAAAAAAATAAGGTTACTATAAATTGTACACAATGAACACGTAGAAAGCTACAGCTTAAATAAATGTTTTTATTGTAAAATTTAAAGTATAAAAATAAAATTAAAAAGAAGCAATTAAAAAAATCTATTATTTAAGCAATTTTAAATACATTTTCTCTTCTTTTTAATGCTCAATAATCTGATTTTTCATACCAAGAAACCCCGTATGCCAATTTTCAAGGTAATACGCCGAGAAATGCATAAAATCTTAAACAAAATCGATTTTTAACATTAACACCCTGTGGTTAAAGGACGGACTTATGTTATTATATACTTTTAATTCATAAAATAACCCAAGGAATAACCCCCTTTAACCCAGTATATTTTTTGTTATGTTTTAGGCTTTTTTTAAATTGAATATTTAGGTATTTACGAGAGGGTCGAGACGAGACGTGAGAAGGGTTCTCTCCAGCGAGAGGAAGCGTTCTCTCGCCGAGACGAGAGACATATTTTCTCTCGGCTGACGAGACGAGACGAGAGAAGGCCTATTCTCGTCTCGTCTCGTCTCGACGGCAACACTAATGATAATGAAGCAAAAATTGCGAAAATTCAGTTAATGGAAGAAATGATTGATAAAAATAATATACTGAAACAAAATAACAGTATTTTATTAGAGAAAATTGTAAGGTTAGAAAACCAAAGCTTGCATGAACGTGGAACGATAAACACAAACACAAAAAATTTAAACAATAGTAAACAATCATACAAATAAAAATTGGCCCCAATGCAAATAAATCAACAGGGCAAGAAGGCACGTAGGCCAAATGACCCAACAAGAAATACCAGTAGATCAAATACCCAAAACACAATCTCAAACCCAAACATTTAGAAGAAACCTCGTAAATCAAAACATAAACAAAAATACGGAATCCAAAAGTGATTATCATGAAATTTTCGAAGGTTTTTTACAACCTAGGTGTTACAGAAATAGTAAACCCAAACCAAAAAAGCTTGGTACTGAAAGTGTGCCTACAGATGAAGAAACTAAAGGCTTAGCTGGAGGGGAACGACGAGACGTGTATGGCTGTACAATTACAGGGTTAAAAGAGGTACATCTGAAGCTATGATTAAATAATATATTAAGGGCAAACCTGGGTTTGAAAACGTGAATGTCACAGTTAAGGAACTACCAATTGCGAAAAGCCAATTAAAAGCTTTTGTAGTGGTAGCCCCAATACAAAAGAAGGATGAAATGTATGATGAGACCTTCTGGCCGAGCAACGATGGCATACGCAGATTCGACTTTCGTATACATCAAGATTTCCTGAAGAAAGCAAATATTTTTTTTCAGTAAGGAATGAATCACTGAATCATGCACTGAATGAATGACTGAATCATCCAAAAGAAGCTTCCCTTGAAACAAATAATACCAAAAGCAAGTCAAAACTAAGTGTGCTCTACCAAAATGTACGTTCATTGATTGCAATTGCATCAGATACTCTAATATAAACCTCCTATCGACAAAAGTGTATTATTTAGGTTTCTGCAAACATTCAACATAGTCACAACCATTGATAAAAACATCAGAATAACCAGTACCAGTGAAACATGTCTAGATAACATAATAATTCATAGAGCTTGTAAGTTTTAAACCTCTTTGGTAAATGGACACATTTCTGATCACATTGGCCAAATTATAAATATGTACTTTGAAACCGTAACAACTATATCATAGGTTTAATCCAGAAATTCTAGTGAATAGAGTATAAATAACTTTTTAAGAGAATTAAATAAAGAAGATTGGAAATCAATATACCACGACAAATCACTTGATAAAAAATGGCTTTCTTTTAAAAATATATTTCCTCACTATTTTCACTTTCACTTACATTAGTAAAATATTACATATGGAAAACCTACCAATTTACTTGGTCCCAAGAAATAGAACTTTGTAGGCAGCAACCTGATTTGTATTATGTTCTGTCCTTGTACAATTGGGATTTCAAACATTAATATGTAAGTCTCAAAAATCATTATAAAAGTCTGTTAAGTAAATAAAAAAATGACACCATAAAAAGAAGACTAGCCTCTGCTGACAACAAATCAGATGTAACCTGGCAAATTATAGGTGAGCTAATTAATCGTAATAAAGACTAAAAAAATATTCTTCCAAGTTGGGATGATTTATTACTTGCCAATAATTTCAATAACCATTTTCTAAATTGTTCTGAAAGACTATCCAACAATGCACCCTACCTACTCTGCCCATTCAGTCATCCTTAAACTCTATTTATCTAACAGACACAACTCAACAGGAAATTATTACAATAGTTAACAACTTTAAAAACAAAAAATCATCAAGCAAAGATGAAATCCCTATTTTTCTTTAAAAAACAATTTATACACTTAAGTGTCGCTCCATCATGTCATTTAATAAATATTTCTTTCAGGGTAGGCAAGTTTCCTAAGGACCTTAAAATGTCTATTTTAACTCCTATTTTTAAAAAGGGTGATAAAGAACTAATGTCAAGCTACTGACCAATTAGCATGAAATCTTCATTTTCAAAATTCTTTGAGCAGGCAATGCATAATAGAATATTAACTTTCCTAACCCAGAATAAAACTTTAGATAGATTTCAACATGGCTTTCTAAAAGGCAAGTCAATAGAAACAGCTATACAGGACTTTACCGGACCTGCTTTGGACGTCTTGGAGATGAGCCAGGGGGGGGGGGGGGGGCTGTGGGATGTTTCTGAACCTTTCCAAAGCGTGTGACAGTCTCGATCATGATATACCTACTTATGGACAGGAACTGCATATTCATGGATGCAGTCCTACCTTAATGAAAGATCCCAAGTGGTCAGAATCAGGTCTGCAGGTCACCAAGTCCTATCAAAGGAACAACCGGCTCTTTGGGGCGTACCCCACGGCAGCATATTGAGCCCATTGCTTTTTGTTGTATTTCTGAATGATTTGCCCTTAGGGATGACCCCATACGGCTGCAAAATTGTAAACTACGCTGATGATACGAATGTAGTACTACAAGAAAGCACAATAGATGCACTAGGAACCTCTTTTAACCACCATTTAAAATGTCTAAATGCGTGGTTTTCAAAAAAAATATCAACACTAAATATCACAAAAACTCATTGCGTATTGTTTAAAACAAATAGAGACAATTAGATATTTCCAGAAAAAATTATATTGGGTGATGATGAAATAAATATCAGTGATTGTAGTAAATTATTGGGAATTTACATAGATTCAAGCTTAACTTTCAATGACAACCTAGTATATCTGGATAAAAAGCTCGCTTCGACATCTTATGCCTTAAGGGTATTGGCCCAACACTCCACCATAGAAACATTAAAGATAGCCTACTATGGTATATTTTATTCCCATTTAAAATTTAGAATCATCTTCTGGAGCAATTCCCCTAACATCGTTTCAGTCTCCATAAACCAAAAACCAGCCATGAGAATAATTACCAAAACAAGACCTTACTCAAGTTGTCGTGGTATCTTCAAGTCAAGTAATATTTTAACTGTTCCCCCAGTTGTAGTTTTTGAACATATTATGTTCCTGAAAAGAAATCCAGACATTTTTCCCAGTTTTTAATTATTAATCATTCGCATAATACTCGGGGCCGTCAAGTACAATATAATTTTTCGATTCATAAGTTAACAGTAACTAAAAAAAAATTGTTTTTACTCATGCATTAAGTTTTATAACCATTTACCAAAGAAAATAAAGGAAATAACGAATATTAAAATATTTAAAACAAAGTTATTTAAAATAATGTCACGTCACATGGACCCCTATAATACAAGTGAATATTATATAAAATCAAAAACATTGTAACTATATTGTTAAGTACTATACACTTATACCATGCTGACTCACATTAAAGTCTACTTCTATATACAGACTTGCTTTGTGTGGCAGCGGGCTCCAAATGACTCGTATACTTTGACTTTGAAGTATTTTAAACAATTATTACTCTGTAATTTTGTTTTGAAATAAAAGAACCTATCTATCTATCTATATCTTCAGTAAGAGAAGATGTTAAATAAATTTAAGCTACTGAAAGCCTTTCAATTTATTATCATTAACGCAGAAAATGCGATAGGATATTAGCGGCAAACCTAAATTGGTATTCACTCCTGGAGATCAATTTTCTTTTCATGTTCGGCACCCACACAAAAGAAAAACCTATATATACCATTCGACCATCGATACGTGTGCGGAGAAGATGGTGAACGTTAGACTTGATGCGCTGTAGGTTCTGCCATACAAAGCAAGCAAGGTTTTGGCTAGAGTAGCTTGTTTATTTTAAAACAGTTTTTCCTCGGGTTTTTCAGATTACTTCTTTAGATTCGACCTCAAAGTGCTGCTTTAATTTAGCTTAATAGTGTTTGGGTCCTCTTTTTAAGGGTATAAATAAATATAGAAAAAACTTCCTAAATATCTATGTTTTTGATAGTTCTTGAGTTATTGCATTTGACAATCGCCCTGATATGCAATCTTAAAAGGAAGTAACTCCACATGCTAGATATTTAAATAAGCTAAGTGCCCAAAAACAATGAAAAAATCAAGTAACTGGATTTATAAGTTACACTACAAGGGGATATGCAATAAAAAAACTTACATAAATAGATTTAAAGGCATAAGAATTTCTAAATTGGTTTATTAAAATAAAATAACACAAGTAAGACTGGTTTTCTGCAAAACTAGTTTTATTTTTAATAAGTGAAAAGAATATTGCAACTTATATTTTTTACAAAAACCAGTATATGTAAACTATAAAAAAATTCTCATAAAGACTCGATAGTAATTATTAGTATCTAAAAAGTCCAAGATTTATTTTCAAAATAATATTCTAAGAAGGCAACTAATAGTGTAAAAAGTAATTATTATTGCTTAAAAACTCAAGTATTTATCGCTTATTAGCGATTTTTTAGGTTTGAGCAGCAGGAATTCCTAAATTGTCAACATCTGGCAAATTTTTCCAAAAAAAAATTTATTAAGTATTAATAAAAAGGTCGTTTACTGCGTATAAGGCTCTCTCCAGTAACTATGATCTCAAAGCTCTGCGAAAAACGGGAAAACATGTTATTGACATTTCAAATGGCAGATAATTGTGCATTTTTTGTACAGTATAGAGCTTTTAACTATACCTGAGCGTGGGGTTGGCAGTTAAAGATCATGCTCCGTATTCCCAAGTAGATAGTTGTGAGATGGCGTATCTAGAATAGCAGATACGTGACTGCGGATTAAGCAAAGGGATTCAAATATGAATAAGGAAGAGTTAATATTTTAAATTCTCTAAAGAAATCCTGGCAGTAAGTTCTACTGTTTAGTCCCAGTGAGTATCGAACAGCTCTCTTTTATAGTTTGAAAATACGCTCAAATTGAGTCGCACAACGCGTACCCTAGAATGGAAGGGCGTATCGGAGGTGCGACTCAAAAAGGACATAATAGACTGTTCTAGCAGTTGACACGTTAAGCTCCCTGGAAACTATTCTTAGCGCAAAACAGGCGGAACTCAATTTTTGAAGTCAAAAGAGCTTTGACTTCTTTAGGCGCATTTTTTTTTAGGGGGTTGAATGAGACCGAACCGTCACGCGTAACGCTCGGATATGTAACGTAACGCTCCTTCTACTGGCATGTTCCCGTATAGGCAGAGGGCTGAAATTGCCAGGGGATGTAGCCGGAGTAAAAAAAGATCCGAAACCCCCGTATCCTCCTCCCCCCCCTTTTCGTTTGGCCAGGGTAAGAGACAGAAGGGAAAACTTTAATGAAACCGTTCTTCGCCCGTATCTCTGCAACGAAGGCTCGGATCTAAATTCTGACAAACGATGACTCCGCGTGTTGAAGTTTTCACTTCTGTCGTGCGATCATAAGCACACACCATATTTTTTTGATAAGGCATAGATGGTTGTCCACAACAAGCCCCAAGAATTTGACATATAATAATAATAATATCTTTAGAAGTAGTGAATGTGAGTCAGAAGTTGTATTGTTTAATTATAGCACAGAAGGAGTAATCTGTGATTATAGTTTAAAATGCTTAGATCA
Source organism: Pissodes strobi (assembly GCA_016904865.1). Lineage (NCBI taxonomy): Eukaryota > Metazoa > Arthropoda > Insecta > Coleoptera > Curculionidae > Pissodes > Pissodes strobi. The sequence goes on from MU183945.1 coordinate 53,357, forward strand.
GCTTGATTGTTCGAAATCATTGTAAATACGAATTAGATACACCCTGCAAAGATTCAAATCGATAGAATTATTATAGAAGTAGGTTAAAATCGACTTCCTACATTTGTCGCATACATAATCAGTTACAAGTCAATTTAATAAAAGCGTGTTAAAATGCACTTTAACTTCTTTAAAAAACATTAGAGGATGTCATTGTAATAACTACGAAACTTACCCACTACTTTTGTGTTTTGTTTTGCTAAAACTTCAAGCAGTTTTTTTCCTCGACTAGCCATATTTTCTGTGTGCACTACTAAAAATTACTAGGCAAATAATAAATACTGAACGATTGTTCAAACTTGCATAAAACAACGTACTAAAGCCTATTTCCGGTAATATTTTAAAATAAGTCGAGTTAGCTATAACTCTGCTATCCTTTTAACCCTTTGAACGAGGGAAAGTAAAGGTACTTGATTGTTCATTTGGATTTTATAGTACCTAGCATAAAGTAAATCGACTCACTTGTTTCTTAAATTGTAAAATTGTCATATCTCAGGAAGTAACTCGAATAGATTTATTTATACAAAGGTCATTATAGGCAAGAATAGGAAAATACAAAGCTTTGCAAGTAAGAAGATTTACTAATAGTACATTATTTTATATGGAGGAAAGGTAATACTTTTCATGGCGCGCTCGTGTTTAACAGCCGAACGGAGTGAGGCTGGTAATAGAGCGCAAGCCATGAAAAGTAATTTTTCCTCCAAATAAAATATGCTGTTTTTTCTTCAAATGTCGACAAATTAATGCAAAAACGTCTCTTTTTAATAGTAATAATAATTATTATTAAAGATAAGTGGGGTCGCAAGGCGGCTTAGACCGGTGCGGTGTCGGTGAATAGGCTCAGGTTGTTGCTATAGTAATGTAACATAAAGTTGTCAGTGGACACTGTAACAATAATTATATTTTTTAAATTGCGTCTTCGATTGCAATTTAGTTCCGTATTGATAAGCAGTTATTGAGTAAGTTCGATTAAATAATAACCAATTTGTTCCTAAATTAGTGATTTTTAGAAATGCAGTCACAAATTGAGTGATAAATATAAATTTTAGTTTAATAACTCTTGAGTTGTTGACGCTTATTTTGTTGTTTGTTTGTATTGTATATATGTTGCTAAAACACTTTTACCTCCGCCGGCGGAAAAGTGAAAAGTAAAGCTCCGGCGGAGGAAAAACGAAACTTCACGGCCGCCTACACAGTCGAGTAATGACGGATTTACTGACAAATTTTAGTTTAATAATTCATGAGTTGTTGACGCTTGTTTTGTTGTTTGTTTGTATCTATGTTGCTATGGTAACACTTTTACCTCCGCCGGCGGAAAAGTGGAAAGAAAAGCTCCGGCGGAGGAAAAATGAAACTTCACGGCCGCCTACACAGTCGAGTAATGACGGATTTACTGACGTTTGAAGAAAAAATATTTTTGTCGCGAAGTAGAGATGCAAGAATTTACTTGTAAATAACTTGCTAATTTAACACCACTTAATTACCAGGATTGGTGGAGATATAAAGGTGTCAAAGAAAAGCGTAAATATGCATACATAGTAAGAATCAAGTAAGTCGAGTTACTTGAATTTGTGTTTTTGCGGCACGGTTGTAGTTTTCGAGAAAAACGTTACTAGGAAGTCCATTGCAGAGCGAGGCAGTCCTCCAGATGAAGGAGTCCCGTAACAGCGACGTCCTAGGTGTTTGCAACTGAATCGTATGTTGTTGAGCAGCTTGTGTCTGACGGGTGCTTCGGTACGGTACAACTCTGGGCGGAATCATAAGTGCCAGTTCGTTCAAACACCTTCCGTAGTAGTAGCGAGGGTAAAGAGATAGGTCTGCCGCTTTTCTTCGTTTTTCAAGGCTATCAAGGTCTTTAATCAGCTCTGGGTCATCCACAAGACGGACGGTGCCGAGCTCCACACATGGGAGATGGTCTTATCTGGGCCTTATAGAGCAGTAAAAGCTGATGAGGTGTATACAACTTATTTGCTCTATAGAGTGCTCCTAGCTTTTGTGATACTGCCTTGGCTATTTTAGTGACGTGATTACGTTAAGACATGTTGTTTTCTCCGTTGATACCCAGCAATCTTATGGATGATGTCCTGTCATTGATAAATGAGGTCCAGCGGTGTTTGCTTTTTTTTTTGAGAAGACAGCTGCTTGAGCCTTTCCTGCGTTAAACTGGACATTATTTTCCTCACCCAATTTCATGATAGCGTTCATATTCTCATTGATGACAGCAAATGAATTTTCTGAAGTGAACATTTTTTTTACCTTTCTTCAGGATTTGTTGCACATGAGTGCATTTCCAGCTATAAGGAAAGCATGCAGTTCTGTATGATATGGAAAAAGCTTGGAATAGTGGAACTGTTAGTTCAGCTGCACAGTTCTTAAGCACTATTTTGGGAACGTCATCCGGTCCTGAGGCTTTATTAGTGTCTATGCTTTTGAGTATTCGTTTCACGTCGCGTTAGCGAAATACCAGACCTGGCATTGAATAATTTACTTTCAGTTTAATTAGGGGAGCCTTTCTTTGAGGGTCTAAGGCAGGATGCAAACATTTCGGCAAGAATGTTTACTTTTTCTCTGGCCGTTTCCGCTATTGAGCCATCACCATTGGTCAGTGGTCGGATTGACGTCTTTGAGAAACCCTGATTTATAGCTTGGCAACTGATCAAAAGGATCTTGATCCGCTAGGATAGTTGAGAAGCTTGTTCTTGACCTGCTCATTATATCCCTCCCTGCTCTCATCAATTTGATCCTAATGATAAGATAAAACGATCTCCATCCAAAGCCTATAATACCATCACCGTAATGCTTCAATTACATACAAATTTCGGCTTATTTCATACAATTACACTTTGAATTTTATTTCTATGAACTTTATTTATTTAGCTACACGTTCCTGAAGGATCCGAATACATGATGCACCAATTAAAGAGTAAAAACAAAATAAGTTCTGATTTCTCAAGACTTTATGCGTAGAATTTCAAAATCAAACGATCGATTTCATTTGCTTGACAATATCTGGTTGCCTGACCATATCTGGTTTTAGAAAACCTCAGGTACAGGGTGGCCAACTAAGATTGCGAGGTACTGTATCTGGGAAACTATCCATCGTAGAGACTTGCGGCAAAAAATGTAATTACTAAAACGGTCAAGAGAAAAACCTGGAAAATATTTTCAAGTTCCTAAAATGAACACTAGGGGGCGTAACTGCAATCTTGAATCTAAAAAAGTGATGTTTCTGTGAATTCCGCTATATTAACCTAATAAAAAAATTCCACATATTTGAAGTTGAGGATAATACTTTTTTTGTTTAATGCTTTTTGCTGTATCTCTAGAAATAAAGTGGTGGGAGGTATTCAAAGTTTTTTTTAAATAACACCCTGTATCTGCGAAACGGCTAAGCCGATTTTAACAAACTTGGGTTAGTTCAAAGGAGCTATTCTTGGGCTACAAACGTTGTATTATTTAAAGTTTCGTTAGTTTCACATGTCACCGCTAGAGGGCTATTTTCGACATTCCGACAGAAATGGTTAATTTTCTCAAAAAAATTAAATGCATTGATATGATTTTTTCCCCATGAAAAAGTAGCTAAATAATGGCTAAACAAGTTCGCGAAAACCGCATCTCGATATCTTGTTCCTAACCCAAAATATAGGCAAAAAAATTTATTACTTACGAAAATCCCTTAATTTTTTTACTATATTTATCTCGAATTTTCTCTTTTATAAAAGCTGTGGCCCTGAAAAGGACCGATTTGAAAAAGGAAGGTTCTTAGTGCCCCCGCTAATGCTCGAAATGCTGACCATCACGCTCTATGTATTGCTGAAGCCTCTCATGGGTAGACAAAACTGCAGTTTCAATTTCGGCTCTCGGTATGGTTCGTATTGCAGTACGAATCCGGTTTTTCAAATCTTCTCTGGTCGTCGGTTCAGTCTGGAACACGATGTCATTTAACCGCCCCCATAAATAAAAATCCAGACAAGTTAAGCCTGGTGATCGCGAAGGCCATGGAAACAGATTTCCTCTTCCAATCCACCGCTCGCACATTAATAGCAAAATGTGCTGGGCAACCATCCAACTACAAAAACAAGTTTTGCCTCGTTTCCAGAGACACATCTTCCAACAACAACGGTAATTGATTGGACAAAAATTCAAGAAAGACATTGCCATTTTAGGGGTTGCTCGAAAATATGGCCCAATAATTTTGCCTTCCAGTACGCCACACCACACATTTAAACTCCAACGTCCTTGGTGCTGAACTTCACTCATCCAATGCGGATTTTCTGCAGACCAATAGTGCATATTGTGTAAATTGACTCTCCCATCACTATTAAAAGTGGCTTCATCAGTCCAAAGAATTTGAAATAAAAATTCTCTATTTTCGCGTATCATACCTAACATTCAATGGCAATAGTCCAACCTGCGATCAAAATCTTCCTCATTCAAAGCCTGATGTAGAACTACATGATATGGATGCATTCTAAAAGTAATTAAAAAAAAAAAAAACGTTTCAACAAATACCTATATTGTGATAGCCATTAGAACTTGCCTCCATAGGTAGGACCATTCCTTCAAGATATTTTGAACCGTTGTTCATGCTATGTTCAACTCAAGCGATAACGCTCTTGTGCTAACATGAGGATTCCCTTCAATACATCCCAGTACGTAGTTGATTAAAACTAGTTTTAATCATCTCCTGATGATGCTAACATGGTTAGCGAAACGCGCGTCGAGTGCAAATATTTTGTGGATAAAACTCTGTTTTAGTGCATGTTGCCGAAGGTTTCAAACCCCAACGTAATACTTCTAATATTAAGGTGTTTTCTTATTTCGCAGATATACGCCTGGCGCCAGAAAACGAACGTAAATAAATCCTTTCAGCTATGAGCAAGAACATTCGTATTATAGTTTACTAATAACACATGCGTTTACCTTCACCCCTACGTAAGTTCAAGTGCCTGAAGCTGTTTATAATCATGTCAACGCTTGCCACTATTTTTAGCCCAGGTATATCTTACTTCAAGCTTTCTAAAAAACAGATGATGAATGATTTATTGCTCTAATGAACGCACTTTCGACCGTACATCCAGTTTTTTGTTTATTTTCGTAAACTTCCTATATACCATTTCTTT
>MU183945.1:58918-124319 GCA_016904865.1 Pissodes strobi
CTTTAATTACTGTGTAAATATAGGGGCAAGTAAAGCCTCGACAAGAGTTTAAAGTTAAAACAGCTTTACAATAATCTCTTAAAAAGATAGTATTCACGTTCTTGTTATTGCGAACGCCATATAATATATTCGAAGCACAATATTTGAATTATTCATGCTCTTTAATTAATTCTAACAAGGCGAAAGAGTGTCTCAGCATGGCTTTGCTTCAGTTCTTCTTAAGAGCTGATAATTTAATAGCTAATTTATGCACAATTTTTAGCTGTAAGAAAAATGTTGACACTACCGTTCCCAATCACGTTAGCTAGTATTAGCATACGCAATTGCTCTACCTTGAACATAGGCTTCTATTTCAATTTTCCATGGTTTATCCGGCACGAATCTGTCTCCATTTTGAAAAACCACGCAAAAATTTGCATTTTTCGTATTGTCACGAATATCATGGCCTCGGCTTATTTTCGATTAATATCAAGTAATCAAATATTAGCAATATCTAGTTATCTATAAAAAGTCATCCTAAGTATTATTATTTTTTCCTAAAGGAAATGGTTGCTCAGCTATAATTCATTTGGATTGAACTTAAAGTAAGTGGAAAAAAAATTCTTATTGGTAACACATATCGCCCACCTAAGGGTGATTTAAACTTATTTTATTCTCACTTAGACACTGTTTTAGTCGATTTTTACGCAACTTATGATCATATCTTTTTACTTGGCGACTTTAACATTAATGTTTTAGGTTTAAGTACAACTTTTCCTTTACTCGAATTTACTGAGGTCTATGGATTAAACCAAGTTATAACAGAACCTACAAGAGTGTCAAATTTTAGTATGTCTTTAATTGATCTTATTTTTTCGAATGTGGATTCAATTGAGGATTGTGGGGTAAGAGATGTTGGTATAGCAGATCATTTGCTTGTTTACTGTAAAATTAAATTTGAAACCCCTGAACACCCCGACATTAATTTTATTTATCGTAATTTGCATGGTGTGAATCATGCTAAAATTATATCTGACTTGGAGCTAATACCATGGCACACTATGTACAATATGATGGATATAGACCAAAAAATAGATTTATTTAATCAATCAGTGCTTAATATTATAGATCTACATGCCCCTTTAATTAAAGTGAATCATAAAACCAAACCTTACTGCCCATGGATAACTCCAAATATAAGACTAATGCAGAAATTTCGTAATAGAGACAAAGTAAAACCCGGGATGATTGGAATACATACAAACAATTTAGAAATGTCACAACCAGTGCAATAAGAGCTGAAAAGAGAGCGTATTTAAATTATAAATTTGGAACTTGCGATAATAAAAAACTTTGGCCTAAATTAAAAAATATTGATATTTCCAGAAAATCCAATGTTCAACTGCCTTTGCATTTGCAAGACGTCGAGAAACTTAATAGCTTTTTTACCGAAATAAATAATAAAGATAATAAACCTGATAATGAATTTGTAAATTTTTTTAAACAACACAAAATTTCTCCCAATGAATTTAAATTTAATTTAATTACTCAAGATGTGGCCATCAAAATTTTACAAACTATAAAAAGTAAAGCATTTGGTGTTGATAATTTAAATATAAGCATTATTTTGCTCGGTTGCCCTGCGATAATTAATCCACTTACTCACATCATAAATGTCTGTCTGGAAAAAAATTATTTTCCCAAAATATCCAAGCAAGCTAATGTTATTCCCTTACCCAAAATAAAAAACCACACAGAATTTAATAATCTTCGTTCTATAAGTATTCTTCCTGTTCTTTCAAAAGTAATGAAGAAAATTATGGAACAGCAAATTTTGGAATGTTTAAATTTTAATAATTTGATACCAGAATATCAGTCTGGTTTTCGTAAAGGTTATAGCTGCACCACCGCATTAACTCATGTAACTGACGACATTTTGAATGCTATATACACTTTATACGTCACAGATCACAAAAGTAATTAAATATTCTAAACATCATCACTACGCTGATGATACTCAAGTGTATTTTTCTTTTAAAAGCACTGATGTTGCTCAAGCCAATCATAGAATAAACTCTGACCTGAACAGTTTATTTTCTGAAATTCAAAAGCTACACTTAAAAATTAACTCTTCTAAATCAACAGCTATTCTTTTCTGTAGTAATGCCCACAGAGCTTTTCTTTTAAATAATTTAAATATCCAAATAAATAACGATGAAATTGCTTTTAAAAACTCTGCCAAGAATCTCGGTCTTGTAATTGATAAGAAACTTATATTTAGGGAACATGTTACCCTTAAGTTAAGAAATGGATATTCTGCTTTAAGATCAATTTATTCCCAGAGACACTATTTGAGTACCAGTGTCAAAAGAATGATCTGCGATTCACTTGTATTATCACCACTAAACTACTGCGACACCATCTATGGACCCTGTCTTCATTATTGGGACTCTTACAGAATACAGAAACTCCAAAATTCTTGGCTTAGGCTTATATTTGGCATGAGAAGAAGAGATCATATATCTATCTCACAAGCTAAAAGATGCAAAATGGTTAAATATGGAAAATCGGAGATTGTTGCACTCTCTTTGTTTCTTTTATAAATTGCTTAAATGGGAAACTCGACCATACTTACTTAAAAAGGTTACCTTTCGGACTGATGTACATAATTTAAATATAAGAAGAAAACATTTATTAACCGTTCCATCTCACAATAAGGAAATTTAAAAAAAGTCATTCTCTTACTTGATTGTGTATCAGATCAACAAATTTCAAATATTAGACTTTACGATGTCCGAAAACGCATTTAAAGCAAAATTTAAACATCTTTTTTTTTAACCCATAACATTTCTGTTTTTTTTTAATGCCATTTAATAAAATATGCTATTTATTTTTTAACTTAAACACTGTAATATGTCAGGTATGTCATCAAAGTTCAAACGCACCTAATCCTTTCCTTTTCCTCTTCCTTTCCTGTTTTAGGTACGTGTTTCTTTAAATTTGCATTTAATTTATTTGAAGGCCTCAACAGAATTTAGGGTATCTATTTGAAAGACTCCTCTGAAAGTCTGAATATAATGGCCTATTGGTCACTTCATGCCGCTAAAGTGTCATTGTGAAGGTTAAGAATATTATTTTTATCTGTATTTAAAAAATTAACATAGCTTAACTCTGTGTACCATTATCATTTTTTTTTGAGTGACTAATAAACGTTATTATTATTATTATTATTATTATTATTATTATAACATGTAATCTGCATCCATTTTCAAAAGTGTGAAAACTGAAAAAATTTTAAAATATAAACTTTGAACGTTTGAAATAATGTTGCTCAACTGGGACTAAATAATGGGCCCAACTTTTCAATATGGCCACCTGAATGAAGCAATTTGTTGAAGCAGAACTTTTACGAAACGGAGACTTACATCTAAATGGCACTTTATTTTCTCACCAGCGCCAGCGGCAGCACATGTGAAATCCTGGTTATTTCTGTTATACGATATGCTGAACTTGTGCTGAAGTATAAGGAAACACTAGATCTTAGTAATTATTCCATATTCGTTAATAAAAGAAATTTTCCCATTAGACATGTATAACCATCAAAGGAACATTAATCAGAAATATAGAACATATTTACAACATTAATCAGGTCAATAAACAGCTGTGCAGACCTAACTCATCGACGTAGAAGAATTCCTAAGCATACACTAAGTAAATGAACTCTTGGAATGCCATTTCTTTCGAGTATTTCAGATCAAATTGCAGGATATGGCAGTACTTTATTATTTACAACACAACGTAACATGATTATTCGAAAATTGGTAGAGTGGTTCTTGGCTCATTCACCATTTTCATTTATTGCCCATTAGCGCAAAATGAACTATACATATTTGCACCATGTTCAACAGCGGTATGCAAATTAAAAATTACCGAATGACAGAAGTTGGAAAAACTCATCAAATGAACTAATATCGATACAAGCAGTACCATACATGAAGAGCTGCTTAAATCATAACAATTAATTTCATATTTAGTTTAGCTTTAATCATTTCCTGATGATGCTAACGTGGTTAGCGAAACGCGCGTCGAGTGCAATAATTCTGTTTCGGTATTGTGGATAAAATTCCGCTTTAGTGAATTTTGCCGAAGATTCCAAACCCCAACATAGTACATAGGTTTGCTTTATAACTATATAACGGATGGTGCAAGAAGAAAAACGCCACTAGATTCTACGAAAAAGTTCTATAAGCATACAATTTCAGCTATCTAATATGATAAAAGAAAACTGAGTTACGCAAACACAAAATTCAAATATTTGCTTCTTCAATTACCGCGAGATGTGGGTGCGAAATATAGTTGAACATCATACTAATCATCAATAATCCTACAAAAAGTTTTTATTTAATCCTAACAGATGGATGCTTGGTCATTGACTAATCATGCATTAAGATCATTTGTTATCGACATTATTTATTATTATCTCATATTTTATGACCAGATTACTGCGGTGCTTTATAATGTAGGTCAGAGTGTGGTTTTCATCAAGCCACGATGGCTGATATTCAATAAATATTTGATCAGATAATTTTCTGAATACTTTTCTCAAAAAACGCTACCGATGTTATGGAAAAAGTCTTTATATGGGATATGATAAAATTAATTTTGTCGTTACGCATCTCATTGTATAATAATAATATATTGAGACTAAGACTGTATACGAGGTGGTATTGGAATCTCGGAAACTGAAGCAAGTTTTGCAGATGCCAGTACCCTTTTCTCCCAGTTTAGATTAGAAGAGCCGTTACCAGCGACTGAGACTTATCACCGCAGACAGGAGTAGATTACAATAGTTAATTAAAGTCTGAAGAAAGTTTGAACTTGGGGCGACAGGAATGTAGTCCAGTTCAATGCAGCAAAAACCCAAACAGCCACGTTTACCAAGAATACAGCAGGCCCTGACGTCATTATGGCAGAATCGACCATTTCTTCATCCTCGTCAATCGGACTACTGGGTGTCTCGGTTAACAGCATAAGATTTAGAAGGCATACACTGTGCACATCAAAAACTTCATAATTTTCCGAGCAGTATAGTACCAAACGCAAAAGGCGTCTCTATACATGGAAGTCCCCAAACGATAAAAGATAATCTAATACGTAATCAGATCGATTATTTCCTCGATTATTTCGCTATTAAACAAGGATACAGAAATATAATAAAATCAATATAACCGTATCCTGGTGTCGATGCTGACCATAGCCTCCCGCTTGCGAGAGTTCTGGTGCGGCTAAAGAAAGTTAAAGGACGAAATCATCGTCCAAGATTAGATATAAATAAGCTAAAGGACCTATATCCAGCAGCGGATATTTTCTGCGCTGGAGAATGAAGCGGAGAGAATGCTGACATCCGACAGAGAGATAGAAATTGAGAAAACCTACAGAGCGTTTAAAGAGACCGTTAACGGCATGCTCGAGGCAAGGTGTAAACAGGGGAGACAACAAAACGAAAGGGCATGAATGACTAACGAGATATTGGACCTGATGGAAACACGAAGAAAATTTAAAAACCAGAATGAACTTAAATATAAACAACTCAACGGGGCAATAAGAAGGAAGATAAGACAGGCAAAATCTACTTGGTTCTCGACAGAATGCACTGAAATGGAAGAAATGGACAAAAAACATGATACATTTCATCTAGAGAAGAAAATTAAAGACGCGACAGGTTTACGGCATTCCAATACAGACAGCAGGTTAGTGGATAAGGATGGTCAAATGATTATGGATATAGAGGGAAAGTTGACTAGATAGAAGGACAACATAAAAGACTTATTCGATGATAACAGGGATGACCCTCCGGCTGGCCCATCTATAACAATGGACGAAGTGAAGAGAGCAATACTGAATGCGAAAAACAGAAAAGCGCCCGGGCCCGATGAAATACCGGACGGAGCTGCTAAAGGTACTCGGATAAAACTCTCTTAAATTGATAATAAGACTGTTTTTCGTATTAAACTTAGCAGGCAATTAAATATTTTAATTAAAAACAAGCCTAACACAGGAGAGTCGTGGTTGCAATACACGGCTTCGGGAGTGGAGTCGTAGAGCGCCACCAGTTCTTACCAACTAAACTGACAAAGCTCGGCTGGTGTTGTACGGGGCTGTTAGGCACGCTTATCAAACAAATAAATTCAATCTTAACTTAACAAGAAAACACAATCTAAATTTACGGATCAATTTATTAGCTTCGAGGTTTTCTTTTATCAACAGCAACAATCTTACAGTGAAATTTTTGCAGTTTAAAGGCAAAGGAATGCCAAAGACTATTAGGTAATTAATAATGGTGGTACAATATGATGATTTTACGGAGACCAATTATCAATTGACCAGAAAAATAAATGCTATCTTAAAGCTTGCCGGCAAGTCAAAATTTATATTTGAATACCAAAAACGATTACTAATCGGCAGGAAAATATCAATCATATATACAAAACCTAGTCAACGATACCCCATTAGATCTGGTTCGTCAAGCTCTGGTGGACGCGCCGGGCAGCAAATCCCAGGTACTGGGATTTGCTGGCAGTAGTATAGCCCGGTGATGGGAGATAAAACCCTCGCTTCAGTCGGAGGGTGGCTAGAGAATCAACGGCCTCGATCTTGTACGATGAGCTCGAAAAGCCTCTAGTGCAATACGAATATCCCAATATCTTGGTAGCGTCGATTACTAGTGAGGGACTCACTCACAGATCCCTAGAAGAGTAGTATTAACATAATATAGAAAGTTGTCCACTACGCCAGCACTAAAACAAAAAGCTTCCTCTCACACCGAAGGATATTCCCAGAAGGGCAAGATCATCGGTTTCAGTCAATTTGCCTTTTACCACTTCCACGGAATTAGAGAACCAATATCAGATCAGAAAAAGTGGTAGGGCCGAGAACTGCCGTATCTTACTCTCACGATTCGATACGAGGAATAATTCTAAGATAATAAATGACTTAGATATCTTTTATTATGGTTGCAAAACGACGGCGGAAACCACAATTAATGAGCTGAAATTAAATTGTTCAAGAAATACTAGAAAATATTCCCAAATGAAATGATAAACTTTTAAAAATCTAAATCGAAAGCAACAATTAAGGGAGGATAGTTCATTCCTACTACCATTCAGGGCCACCAACTGAATATTACAAAAGTTATAACCGGCCGCGTGGAATGATAAATCAGAGGTCCCAAAAAGTTATCAAATGTTATGAAACATTCAAACCGAAAATAAAATATGAATTTGACGGATCTAATGAGACTTTACAGTAGGCTTTATTAACACAATTCTTAAAAATATAGAACGGTTTGCTGGCCGTTCTACCGTAATGTAATACAAATTAAGCAAAGTTATACCAACAACATAGTATCCTATTTTAGTAATTTGATCAAACCTAAGTGATCGGTGGTTCGCTTATCAACTAAAATAAATATAGTCAAGTGCCTGAGGGCTACGTAAGAGAAAGGGATGATCAAAACAGCTACTCAAGGCCACAACAGTGTTATAAAAGCTATTACAAATGTATCGTTACTATCGTTATGTAGAATAAAATTAATATACATTAATAAATGCGGCAACCTTAAGCTTATTGACAACAAATTGAATCAATAAATTAAGAATTTATTAACGGAAGATGTCAATACTCAATAATTCTTACCGCAAAATAAAGCATCTTTTGGTGCTAAATGCAGCAGATAAAATGGACTTTAAAATCTTTTACACTGGCCAAATCAGACTGTGACACTGTTTAACGCTATTTATGATAGAGGTATCATCCCTTCTGAATGGCTAAGATCTAGTTTTGTTGCACTCCCTAAAAAAGCAAATGCTAAAGAATGCAATGACCATCGCAAAATATGTTTAATGAGCCATGTGTTGAAGATATTCCTGCGGGTTATACATCGGAGAATATACACAAAAATCGAAGAGCATATTGGCGGTACTCAGTTTGATTTCGAAAAGGTTTAGGAACTAAAGAGGGATTGTTTGGCATTCAGGTTCTGGTGCAGAGGTGTAGGGATGTCAACCGCGACGTGTACTTGTGCGAATGCGAGAAAGTATACGGTCCGTCATAACAAATTGATAAATATACTGCAGTCGTCAGGAATAGATAGTAAAGATGTCAAATTTATTGCAGACTAACATTACGATCACGAGAGGAGTGAGACAAGGCTGCATCTTGTCCCCATTGCTTTTCAATTTATATTCCGAGCAAATATTTCGAGAGGCCTTCGATGAGGATGTTGAAGAGGGGGTAACAATAAACGGAGTAATCGTGAATAATTTGCGGTATGCTGACGACACTGTCCTTATGACTTACTCAATGGAAAGACTTTCGCTGTTGCTATATCGAGTAGTTGAAAAGTGTGTGGCATATGGGATAAAACTTAATACTAAGAAAACAAAGTATATGATAATCAGTAAAAATGGAGTAAATGACGTGGGCCTTATTGTTGACGACGAGCCATTGCAAAGAACAGAGAGGATTGGTTATTTGGAAACAACTATAAGCGATGACTGGGATCATAGTATTTAAGTAAAATGTCGAATCGAAAGAGCTAGAACAGCATTTATAAAATTCAAGAATGTCTTGCGTAGCCGTGACCTAAGTTTACCACTTCGTGTTAGATTGTTGAGATGTTATGTGTTCACCGTTCTTTTGCACGGTATGGAGGGGTGGACACTGACGAAAGTCGCCCTTAAGAAACTCGAGGCATTCGAAATGTGTATATATAGGCGTATGCTCAAGATCAGCTGGCAAGATAGAGTGTGTAACGATGACGTTATGATACAGATGAGAGAGGAAAAATAAATTATACGAGAGGTTAGAACCAGAAAACTATCTTATTTCGGCCATATAGTGCGCAACCCAAACACATATAGCGTATTACACCTTATCATTCAGGGAAAAATAGAGGGAAAGCCTGGTAGAAGAAGGACGTCGTGGCTAAAAAAAATGCGCCAATGGTTTGGTCAAACAACTAGTTCGCTCTTCAGAGTTGCAGTAAATAAAGCCATTATAGCCAACATGAACGCCAACGTTCGATGACGGACAAGGCACTAGGAGAAGAAGAAAATACAGAGCAAAGCAATGGACGGATCAATCTCAGACTAAGCAGTTTAACATACGTTTTCACCTCTATCTATTAATGGTGTCGTTATCTGGTGTAAATTGTTCTAAAGATTTAAAACGCCCAAAGAGTTCTTAATAGTTTTGATCTGAGTTTGACCTGATTTAAGTTCCAAAATAGTTATTTGTGTATTTAGAGCGCAAAGTAACGGATTGCCGCTTGAGAAAGATTGTTACTGCGCGACGCGTAGCGGAGCGCAGTAATCTTTCGAAAACGGCAATCTTACTTTGCGCTCGAAAAACACACAGAACTTTTTCTACAGCCGCACATTTTGCACATATTTCTCTATACTTATTCTGAAATTTGCAAATGACTGTCAGTTTTGACATACATATTATGTTCGGGCTTCGGGCATATTTAGAACAGGATTGCCAGCAACCATGATACAATAAACGTAAGGTATGATATCGCGCAGGCGACGATTCGTCTGTGACGTCATTGCGAGCTTTGTTTGGCGCTGCGGCATTTACAACATGAACGAACGTGTGCTTTGCATTTGAGATTCGTATGTTTTAGATTTAAATTTTGTTGGCGTTACTGTTCCTTAGACGATGTTTGTTGGTATTTTTAATTAAAAAACGTTTAATTATGAGGTGTGCTGTGGACGGATGTAAGGTGGATAACCAAGGCAAAAACATTAATAGGAATATAAGGTGTTTCACTTTTCCCAAAGACAAAATATGTGTAGTAAATGGGTTCACCTGTGTTTTCGTAAGGATAAATTTAATAAAACTTCTGCAGGTATTTGCTCAAAACATTTTGAGGAAGATGACTATGTACAGGGTGTCCCAAATTCGAGCCTCATCATTGTGATCTCGGAAACTAGAAGAGATACGAGGTCGGTTAAATGGAGGCAAAGTTGCGCAATTTGATGCTTATAAAATTGCCACCTTAAAAGTTAAAAAATTCCGAATACTTCCGAAGATATTCAGAAAAAACCGAATATTCGCGATTTAATTTTTATTTTTTTATGACTCTATTTGAATAGATATAACAAAATAAATTTCATATTCTCATTGCTACTTTTTCTGTTCTACAAGGTGGTGTTATCAGATTTTCAAACCGACGTTTCGTCTTGGAGCTGCCATAATCAACTTTGTTTTTTTAAATACGGCCCTGGATTTTTTATTACGGACTTTAAGAGCTTCTAATGTCCCAAAACCAATAACGTATCGCACTTATTCGAAAAAATCATGTTAATGATTTCCTGGTAAAATCTTACCAAAAATATGTTTTCTGTCTCTCTCTAACACATGAGGTCTTATGGAAAATTCCATTAATATGAATTTTTCGAATAAGTGCGATACATCATTGGCTTTGGGACTGTAGATGCTCTTAAAATCCGTAATAAAAAATCCAGGGCCGTATTTAAAAAAACAAAGTTGATGATGGCAGCTCAAAGACGAAACGTCGGCTTGAAAATCTGATAACACCATCTTGTAGAACAGAAAAAGTAGCAATGAGAATTTGAAATTTATTTTGTTATATCTATTCAAATAGAGTCATAAAAAAATAAAATGAAATCGCGAATATTCGGTTTTTTCCAAAAATCTTCGTAAGTGTTCGGAATTTTTAAACTTTTAAGATGGCATTTTGATCAGCATCAAATTGCACAACTTTGCCTCCATTTAACCGACTTCGTATTTCTTCTAGTTTCCGAGATCCCAATGATGAGGCTCGAATGTGGGACACCCTGTACAGGGTGGCCCGTTTAAGACGGGCCTATACCTTATCTCGAAGACTACGATGGTTGCAAAAAAAATTAAAAACAAAAGTTGTTCCTAGTAAAACGATCTTTACTTTTTTGTATTTTTTTAATCTTTACTTTTTTATATACAGGGTGGTCAAAGAATGTTACACTTTTTTAAATGAAACAACCTATATTTTATTACATTTTTGGATTCTACTTAAAATTCTAAGCATATTAAATTTGATGTATGACGTTATACCTCTAGAGTTAGTAGTTTCACAGCTATAAACAGTTGAAAATCGGTACTGTGGCTTCTTTTCACATTGGTAGCAGGAAGACCATTAAAGATGGAGTAAAATTAATTCCACATTCCTATCTTAACTTTCCAAGAGCTATCTGATGGTGCTAACTGATGGTACCTACAGAGGTACCAGATTTGGTACCCATGGTACCACCTGCCAATGGTACCTACCGTGGTACCAGATTTGGTACCCATGGTACCACCTGCCAGTGGTACCTACCGTGGTACCAGATTCGGTACCCAGGGTACCACCTGCCAGTGGTACTTACCGATGTACCTGATTTTGTACCCATGGTACCACCTGCTAATTAGTACCGTCAGATAGCTCTTGAAAAGTTAAGATAGGAATGTGAAATTAATTTTACTCCATCTCTAATGGTTTTGCTACCATCAGGATTTGATAAATTTAACAATTTCTAAAAAAAGAAAGATGACTAAAATTATATTATTTAAGAAAAAATATTATTATCGATTTCCTTTTTTTTTATGTCGATTGGCCAATACTCAATAAACGTTTTTTAGATAAAAGTAAAAGTTTTTTACGTTTCTCAAAAGATGCTGTTTTTAATACAACTATTATGATCCATTCATCATAAAAGTTATGTTGAATATTATTTTTTTATTAGTATTTTTATAGTATTAATATGTAATAATTAGTTTTTAATTTCACCCAGGACACAAATTTACGTAAAAAATAGAGAAAATAGGTAAAACATAATGATTATGTGCCTATAAATGTATGCATTTCAATAGAAGCCAATCACGCAATGACGTCAATGCGCGGAGCGAACGAATTTGAGACGGTTAGGTATCATACCTTCCGTTTATTGTATCATGGCCAGCAACAAACTGTAACAAAGGCACGACTGTCATTTATTTATCTTCGGTTTCCATGACCATTCAGCACACTAGACGGAAAAAGTGAGATTTTCCTTTTCCATGTTCGCGCTAGAGCGCAAAATAAGGATCCACGGCATTAGTCGATTTTGCGATTTCATTTGAATTTGGTATTTAGTTATTTTGCGCGCGGCTGTAGAAAAATGTTTATTTTTTATCTCAATAAGAAAGCTTCAGAACAAAATTCTAATTGATAATCAATTTGTATAATAGAAAAACCCCCTTTTTTAATTTAGATAACCATCATCTGATTTAACAAACCACCGCAGGTTTAAGTAACATATTTTTATTACAATCGCCCCCAGAATGTAATAAAGCAAACAGCTTGATTTCCTCTAATATGTTTGCATGGGCCGAGCCGTATTTAATTGCTCGACATGCTGCCAATAGAATAACCTTACATCTTCGTCATTATGATTTACAATAAATTTTGGCAAATTCTTCTGACGAAGAGTATTATTAAACTAATTTTAACCCCCGGTAAGCCAATTTAGAATAGTTTGGTTATTAGCGCCCAGTTATCAATCAACTTGACCAATCTGCCATCAAAACCGACCTTTACCTCTATTCGCTTGGTAGAACGTGTTGCTCAATTGAATCGCTCTTCTGCTCCAGCCAAGAATCTGACTATTCATCCGATGACGACTTGCCTTTAGCCGAGGTACAAAATCGAATATCAAAAAACATACACTGGAAAGAAGGCCATTTGATAAGAGGGGATAATGAAACACAGTTCAAATGATTTACCATCATCACTTCGTATGCTAGAGACCCCTCTCAACTTTTTCACATTTCTTTTTCCAAAAAGCCTTATAGATTATATAACCGAACAAATTAATCTGTATAATATTCAGTGTCAACCAGACAAACCAATGAATATAACAAAATACGAAATAGAACAATTATTTATTAGTATATGTATACCTCACTTATACAATTACCTTCCACAAGAAATTATTTGACTACGACTATAGGTCATCCAGCAGTATCTGCAGTAATGAGCTGCAACAGATTTGAAGCTCTAAAACGGTTTTTACATTTCGCTGACAATATTACTATGATTGATAGAAGCCAACCTGCATGGGCACGACAAATTATTCAAAACTCGGCCAATTCTTAATCAAATCCGGGAAAGGCGTCCATAGGTACCGCGTGAAGAGCACATGGCTATTGACGAACAAATTATACCTACAAAAGCTAGAAGTCAGTTGAAAAGGAGATTCCCCAGCAAGAAATTCGACTTGATGGCGTTGATCATTGGCCGGAATGGTGTGAGGAAGCAAGATCAAGGTGCATATATCCATTATGTCAATTCAAAACATTTGTATTGTGCGTTAAGTGTAAGGTTCCTCTATGTTTCAACAAAGACAGAAATTGCTTTTTAAGATTCCATACTGGATAATATTTTGTATCATTTTTATTTTTTTTAATTTTGTTTCATAATGTTTCATATACCTCACATACCAAATTTTTCAAAATAATACATAAAATCTTAGTAGGGGATTTTTTTGTGCATTTTTCTCGAAATTTTTGGTTCAATTTACATCAGTATGAGTTTTTTCAAAGAAAATAAAAAAGTCATGCAGTAAATTAATACAGTCATTACCAACGTATTGTAACTAATACCTTTACATAGATAGAACTAACCCAAACTAACATAATAAGGGTTAGTTTGGGTTAGATAGAACTAACCCAAACTAACCCAAACAAATAAGGATTTCGGCTTATAGCAACTTATCGTTTAAGAGATTATTTATTTGCGCTTTTAAATTTTGTTTGCAGCAGGAAATTATTTGGTAGTGGCGCAGGTTATACATACATTCATATCTTTTTATAACGTTATTTACGATAATGAGTGTTTTAAACCTCAGCAACAGACCTGACTCAGTCGTTTGAAGATTCATTTTGAGTATTTGGGTCACTAAATTAGTACTTGTGCCATGGTAGATATTATTTGTACTCTGCTTGTGCTATTTACACCATTGGGTCGGAGCCGAAGAGGCAATCAGCCTAATTTAAAAAACTATACAATTGAGGTGGATAAATAGATCACAATTTGACTGACAAACACGAATCCTTCACAACGATACAGAACATATATACAACAAAGTTATTTTTCAAAATTTACAGAATTACAAGGTTGCTATGTGCAATAATTGTGCCCAATTTACGTTCTATGAAACAAGAGAAAAATAAAATATTGGAAGGGATTTAAAAAATTTGATTGAAAGACAACTAGAACTGAGAGAAAATTTAAACCGAAAAGCAAAACTTTTCAGTTATGATATTTTATCGTTAAATATAGATACTTCCATTTAGTTGTTTTTCTGTTAGAAGCCACATACCATTACATAGTACATTTATAATAGAAGCGTGTAGTCATTCTTCATTATTAATTCATTATAATAAATTGATATTTTATTACCTACATGCAATGTCGTATCCCATTTTTAAATTCTAAGAGTTCTAAAGAATCGTTTCAAAGACTCTTACATGCTTACATGACTGAATTTCTACTCGGAGGAAATGGATTTAAAAAAAATTATTCGTATCAAATTTAAACACACCTACTGATAAGAGCACAAGTTTTATTTTAATGAACGCTTTATTCGGAATTAAAAATTACATAATACAAAAAATAATATATACTGGTCATCAATAATTGCCTTATTAAATTAACTAACTTGTTCGTAAGGTCAGGCGACTTAAGTGATTATCCCTCGGATTATCTACATTAATCTGTCTTTCAATAACAGAGTCTAGTTTTAAAATATTTTTGCTTACGAGTTGATTTTTCCTTAAGACAACTTTATTGATATATTTTTAGTCAAATAGATTTTTACACTTTGCAGAGTTTGTCCTACGCTATTGACCCACATTTACGTTTATGAACCGACTCACAAAAGCTAAAATTCCTAAACGCACACTTTTTAAAAATTTCATGGATTGTGTTTTTCAAAGGTCTCGGACGAGCTAACTCTGAGGTTCACGAGGATGAAAATAACTCAATTGGGTCAAAATTTTCAAGATTGTACAGAGCTCAATTACTACATTTTATTATAAGACGTCTTTTTCCCAAGAAACATTTTTATAACCGAGTTGTCCTGAAAACAGACTCTAAAGACACCTGAAGGGTGTTCATTTATATTTTGACACCCACCTACACAGTTTATTAAAAGAGATAGGCAAAAATTTTTGATATAAAAGTTGTATGATTTTTTCTCTATTATCTCTTGAGCATATCAGTAAAGTTAAGAAAAATGAACAACTTCAATTTTTTTAAATGGAACACCCTTCACGTTAGTACATTTTTGGACTCTTCAGAGGAATCTAAACACATTTCGTGGATAATATCCTATACCTATTTTTAGCTGTTTACGAAATATTTATAGTTGAAGGTCGGTCATTTTGACACTTTGACAAGCTCTTAAATCTAAAGGTGCGTACAGACCTGACGCGACGCGCGCGCGACACGCACGCGACTGTCCAAAATTCCTAAGTGTGGACGGGGCGCGTGCGCGGCGCTAGCGCCGCCTGCCCGAGGCGCTTCGTTACCCGTCTGCTGTCGGTTTTTCGACGGCAGATCAAAGAAATAGCGAGGCGCAGTGTGGACGGGTAGTAGTAAGAGCGTAGCAATCGCGCGAGAATCAGTGAAGAAGTGCAATAGAACTTAGTCGCGTGGCGCCCGCGTCTCTCTACACAGCAGACGCGCGAGAAAACCGTGCGCGTCGCGTTCGCGTAGCAGGCGCGCGGTCGGCGCGTTGCGTGCATGTCGCGCGCGCGTCTCGTCAGGTCTGTACGCACCTTTAACTGCACGAGATCAAAGAGATCGGTTTGCACATTTCTATCTTAGGTTTTTATAAGCTATCGAATGACAGTAACCTCGAATTTAACCCGGGGATAAAATTAACCGGAATTTATAAACCTCCGGTTAATTTCAACGATAGGATAGGAAAGTGCAAATCGATTTCTTTGATCTCGTGCAGTTTAGATTTTAGAGCCTGTCAAAGTGTCAAAATGACCGGCTTTCAACTGTCATACTGTCAATATTTCATAAACAGCTAAAAATAAGTAGAGGATATTATACACGAAATGTGTTTAGATTTCCCTACAGTCCAAAAATTTAGTAAAATGCAGGGTGTTCTATTTAAAAAAAAGTGAAATTGTTAATTTTTCTTAACTGTGCGATGCTCATTTGCTCTTACTGATAAGCTCAAAGGATTATAGAGAAAAAACCATACAACTTTTATATCAAAAGTTTTTGCCTATCTCTTTTAATAAACGCTGAGGTGGGTGCCAAAATATAAATGATCTCTCTGTACATACATAGAAATCTCCATTGAAAATAAAAGAGAACAAAAAGAAAGATATTTGATCACTAGTGAAAAAAAACGAATTCCTAAGTGTCACAAATCATTTTTCAAAATCTAAGTATTTAGTTTTTCCTTTTTGGATAAAATATAATCAGTTTTTTTGTATGTTCGATACACACACAAAAGGAAAATCAACGAGCGGTGCGTGTGTGGAGAAGACGGTGAACGTTGGACTTGAAGCCCTGTGGGGTGTAGTTTTCGGGAAAGACGTTACTCGGAAGTCCATTCCAGAGAGGAGGCAGTCCTCCAGACAAAGGAGTCCAGCAACAGTAACGTCCTAGGTGTTCGCAACTGAATCGTATGTTGATGAGCAGCTTGTATCTGAGGGATGTTTGGCATAACTCTGGGCGGAATCATAAGAGCCAGCTCATTCGAACACCTTCCGCAGTAGTATCGATAGGTCCGCCGCTTTCCTTTGATGTTCAAGGCTATCAAGATCTCTAGTCAACTCCGAGTCATCCACAAGACGTGTAACGGAATATAAGTTATCATATATCAATCTATTCCGCTCCACTAAAGTCTATCTATTTATCAATGGTTTTCAATGTTCAGTATATTGATCGGCAGTGACACCTATCTGTGAATGGATATATTTTGCACAATTAACTATTTAAGGAGAACAGGTACGCAGATTTATATCCTTAATTCGCGAATTTGCGTAATTACAGATTTCTTTGTTGAGTGAATGTCATCTGTTCGGAAACGGGCTTATTTCGTATAGTTGGTAATTGAAGGACGTAGTGCGTTGTTCAATACCTGTAATTTTAGCATGTAATCAAAGACAATTTACAGGGGATTGTCTTTGATGTAATCTACAATAGATTGCTACATTTAGCGTATGTTGAGTGTTTCCTTAGTTTGACGCCGAATTTCCGATAGCGGTTGTCACATGGTTTAATTTGCCCAATGAGAGCATTGAAAATCGAAATAGGTAGAACGTACAAAATTTTGAACGAAGGTGGGTGATCTTGGCGAGAACATTTGACGCGGTAAGTGATATTAATTTTCTGATCTCAAAATATTTTATTCATCTTGCATATTTTTCAATAACCTTTTCATTTTTCAAATACATAAGTAATAATTGTTTCCAATTCACTTAAATATATTCGGCTAAAGCGAGAATTTAGCATTTTTATATTGCACTTTCGAGTGATTGACGATTTCAACAATCTTAATTTGTATGCTGACCTTTAGGTTTGAATACCGATTTTTTGGTGAATAATTGCGTATCTTATTGGTCAAATTCGTGTAATTTGATAATGGTTTAATCCAAATATATAGAGAACGTAATTATTTCATCGTTTAGTGGTCATACATAAGATTTTACATATTTTAATTTAAATTGAACAGTATTACTTGGGAGATTCTCTGAGCGAATTTTATATGTACCTATAAAAAGTAGTTAATTGAATTTGAGTAGAATTTCGCTGGATTTTCCTTTGTAGTATTCTTGATCATAGTTTTTTTTCAGGCTTATTTCATTAATATTTCAGTTTATTTGTAACATCAAGCGTAGCACTTACCGTGTCACGTTTTATCAATGATGTACCGACATTAAATCACATATATGAGAGGTACATGTGTGTAAATATCTTCATTATTTAGTGTATATTTATGAGTGCCAAATTTTCGATATTGCTTAACATATTTACCTTCGAAATTGCGTTATATTTTTGATATTGCCATACCATATATTTCACATTTATTTTCGGAATTACTTTATCTTATATTTCAAATTTATTTTCGAAATGACTTTACCTTATATTTCATATTAATTTTTATTTCACCAAACTTTTTTACCGGGTAGATGGGGAATGTAACACAATATCATAAAAAATATAGTTAGTGAAAGAGACAACTCACACCCTCAAATAAACTAAATAAATTAACTTTCGCTCTATCCTTACAAATTGGCGACTGAGCTCCTCTATATGGAGTCGAATATCTTGAGCAAGTGTTTGGATGCTGAACTCCACACATGGGAATAATATTATAGAGATGGTCTTTACTGGGCCTTATAGAGCAATAAGAGCTGATGAGGTGTATACAACTTTCTTGCTCTATAGAGTGCCCCTAGCTTTTGTGCTGCTGCCTTGGCGATTTTGGTGACGTGATTGCGCTAAGACCTGTTGTTTTCTAGGCTGATGCCCAGCAAGCTTATGGATGAGGTCAGAGTCAGTGTTTGTCCTGTCATTGATAAGCCAGGTCCTGTGGTGTTTGTTTTCCATGACGGCGTTCATATCCGCATTGATGGCAGCAATCTGGTTTTCTCGAGCAGCGGTAATTGGAGAGTGCTGTCGTCTGCAAAGCTGTAAATATAATTGTGAATTATGTCCAAGAGACCGTTTATATAGAGCAGGAACACTATGGGAGATAATATACACCCTTGAGGAACTCCGGCCTTGATTTTAAATTCTTCCGAGAGATGTCCATCAATACCAACTCGGATGATTCGATCCCTTAAGAAATTGGAAAACCATAAACGCAGTGCTGGTGGTAGTCCGTATGCTGTGAATTTGCTTAACCATCCATCATGCCACACCCTATCAAATGCTTTGGATATGTCGAGAGCCATTGCACGAGATTCGCAGTAGCTCTCGATGGCTTTGGTCCACAGTTAGGTCATGTAAGTCAGGAGATCTTCCGTTGATCTGTGCTTGTGGAAGTCATTCTGGCGATCGCTTATGGTGCCTGGTGATTCAAGATATTTTAAGAGCTGTTCGTTGATCAGTTTCTCCATGAAATTGGATATGATAGGAACTAATACAGTTGGACGGTAGTTATTTGGAATCGTTTTTCTACCATTTTTAAAACATCGATATTTTGTTAGCTCTTAGACATTGCAATATATTCAGTGTTTGACCTAAAATGTATTTTCATTATGATATTAAAATATTACTTAAATATCGATTTCCTTAAATCACTAATATTAAGATTTAGAATGTCATAAACTTTCATTTGGCTCTCTTGTAAAATTAGCTTCTTTTGGCTTGTGTTACTTTTGAAGACATATAGTGAACAATTCAAATCAGATTTAGATACGTTTGGTTTTTATCTCGGTTTTGATTGAACTCCATATTATAATATGTTTGTTTTTGATCGGACCACAGAATGAGATATTTGTTTTTGTTTGATTTTTTTTCTCAATTACTTAAGGGTTGGTTATTTGAATAAATTAATGGTTTGTAACATATTTTATCCAATTTATTGACTTATGTTAAGAGTAGATAAAACGATATGAAATACTTTTAAACAAAGTGTTATTGTAGAAAACAAGATAAAAATCTCAGTATTTAGAAGAACAAAAAGTTTTTAGACTTTTAAGTTCTAAATATGGATACCATTGGACTTCAAACAGTCACATTCTGCGACCATCAATCAATCAATCTCATTTATTTTCCAAATTTACAATGTATGTTAACTTATACTAGTCTAGCTACCTGTCTACCCGTCGGGTTCACGCGAAGACACAGCTTCACCCGTCCACGGTCTATGCCCTGCACAGCAAGGGACTAGTAACTAAACCTAATATACACGTTAAATTCAGGCCGGTGATTTCAAGCTACTTGGGCCTAGCCCTTCAGCTGTATTTCAGAATCGTTAACTCTAAGTCTGCCTGCAATATTCTAGATTTTCAGTTGGGTTAGTTTTACAGGGAAAAACAAGAAAAACCCTGCTTTAGAATGACAAACACAAACAAAAACGTATATACAATATTTACAGAAGATGGAGCTGGGCGAGCCCTAGCTCCACGTGCATCCGTTTATAGGGGAGAGGCTCCTCCCCCTTATTTAAGGAAGATTCATATTTAAAATTAAATATCGTAATTATTAATGCTATTATTAAAGAAGTTAAGTGTAGCATTGAAAATTGCCGTTTTATCGCCTTCACAGGTCTCAAGACATTCGGCAAATTCGGTTAAAGCTAATAGCAGTTGATCTAAATTAACTAATGAGTTTATTTTTTCTGTTATAGCTTGTAGCTGCGTAAATGAATTTAAAGTGGGGTTGTCTGACATCGGCCTGAATTTATCGGTACTTACATGACTAATTTGTCGATTTCTTTTACGCACTGGCTCACTTTCTAGCCGATTTCTATCGCGCACTGGTTCACTATTAAGTTCACTCATCTGCTTCTGGGGCTTCAGGGGCGGAAAGGCCTTATCGAACTCCCTGCTTCGCGTTTCTGTCGGTTGCCTCTGCCATGCTGGCCTCTCTTGTGGCGGAGCAGGCTTGAAGTTTCTCTGTCTCTGGTTGGGTTGAGATCTGGGTTGGTTTAGCTGCGACTTCTTAAAGAGATACACCGGGCATTCTAGGTCGATTGACCGGTGCTCCACATTGCAGTTGACACATTTTACTGTGTCCGCTGTGCATTCTGTTATCTGATGCTCCCCGGCACACCTGGAGCATCGCCAATTGCGTTTGCAATATGTCAGGGCATGACCATGCCCCTGACATCATTTGCACTGGGTAATGGGTCTCTCATTAGTTCTGTAGACCCAGTTTATGCATACATTCATTAGGTATTTACAGTTCTGGTTTAAATACTTCAAGGTGATATTACTTTCGGTCACGACTAGGAACATCGTTGTTCTCGTCTTTTTCATCAGAAAAACATCTTTTATTTTTAGGTCGTATTCGTCGATTAAGGCATTTCGCACTTCTTGCGGTAATATGCCGCCTTCGATTCCTCTGAGCACAAATGCGTGCGTTTTTGTTAATTTATCTGCATAAGAGTGGTATTCTAGCGTTTCTGTATCAAAGATACGTTTAAGGTTGGCCCAGTCTTTCATTTCTGTACACCAGACTATGATGGAATTTTTGGTATACTTGACTTTATAGTCGCGAATGTTAGCGGCACTTAGACTCGCTGCAAATTCTCTATGATCCTTGACACCGCCTTTTATCACGATCGGTGGCGGCGGCGTAGGCTTCGACTTTAAAGGAACTTTAGGCCTGGGAATTACTCGCCTAGGCCTAGTTTGTTGCAGTATAGGTACATCCTTTTCTGTTGACACTTCCATGTCCGTTTCTTTATCAGAGTCGGTGAGCGGTTCGAAGCGATTTTTCGTCTCGACGCCACCGAAGTCCAGGTTTACTTTCTTGATGTTTCCTTTAAATTTTAAAGTCTTTAGGGGCACTTTAAATTGATTATCCTTCGGGATAGCGCCCTTCGAGACGTTTCCCTGTAGCAGGAGCCCAGAAGTTGAGGGAGGAGTCTCTTTCGGTACAGGGGGCGGGGCCATAGCGCCTGCCTCCAGAGGTACATCGGTTGCCGGCTTGTCAGCTAACGACGCAGTTGGGACGTTCAATGTCATTGAAGGTCGTTTGTCACTGTTTTTGTCATCATTTTTTAGGATTGCATCAGCTTTATCGCCTGATTTCTGTTTTTGTAAATAGGTGACGTATCACTTTTTGCCTTGCTGGATTGATCGCTTGTGGCTACTGACGGCGTTCTTTTGGCCTTCTGGCCACAATCAATCTTGGATTTTACTTCATATTTGGCTTTATTCTTTATTTTCCTGGGATGGGATTTCAGGACATAGTCTTTGCCTCTAAAATAGGCCTCATCGAGCTCTATTTGTGCGGCATTTTCATTTAAGAACACCGAACGCCAATGCTGGCATTCGACGCATCTAGGTGTTTCTTGGAATTTTGCAGGTAATCTCTCTATTTCTATCAGCGTTCTGACTCTTTCGCTAACGTCCAGGTCCATGGAGATCTCTGATAGATCATCCCCCGTCTCGGACATTGCAGAATGAATCCGGGGATCCGTCCCCGGTAACTGAAAAACTTAAGATTCCTGGCTAATTACTAGGATTTTGTAACAAATCAGAGCTTAGCCGTGGAATATACACCTTGAAAGATGATTTAAGACTTGTGAATTAAGTAGACTCGATAATTCGGTTTAAATTCGCG
Organism: Pissodes strobi; assembly: GCA_016904865.1. Classification (NCBI taxonomy): domain Eukaryota; kingdom Metazoa; phylum Arthropoda; class Insecta; order Coleoptera; family Curculionidae; genus Pissodes; species Pissodes strobi. The sequence goes on from MU183945.1 coordinate 81,246, forward strand.
AGCGGGCTCTATTAGCTGGAGACCCCGCGACATCCAGTCTGCTCTCTACGACGGTTAGATGCAGAATATTATGCGACCTCTTGCTAATGCTTTTGGTAGTGCTGCTAGTCCATCGAGAATGTTCAAATATCAAATATCAGGTTCTAGAAGAAAAGTGCGTGCATTCTCTTCACGTTTCAACATAAATTTCTATAAGAAGGAAATCCACATCAATCTTTTTCGGTCATGCTAATGGGAATCTCATTCATGGCAAAAGAGTAAGCTTTCTGAGATGAAACTCCTAGCGTCAACTGTGTAGTCAACAATGTATCTTTATCAAATCTGTGGTAAATATGACCATTTACCATAACAGAAAAACATTTTCCATTCTCTTCTTTCATTATCTTGATTCGCTTTAAGTTGCAAATATTGACCAAGTTTCGGAACATTGCAGAAAGTGACTTGGAGTCTTGCAATATCCAGTCCTCGCCGGAAATTATATCGACATCAAAGTACTCATCCCTAGAAACTATAGTTTTCACCTTAATCAATTTTCTTTTTATCCTTCCAAATATTTTATCCGCAAGCAGAAAACTGTTCGAACTGAGAAAAATAAAGTTACATTCTGGACAAAGCTCAAGCTATTTTTGGCCATCCACTCCGTTAAAGCATAACGTACAATATTATTTTTGTTTTGTTCCGCGCACCAGTCGCAAAACAGTCTGATGTTGTTTTTACCACAGGCCACAGGCTCTTATTTTTGTTTCAAAAAAGTCCAATAGAAGTGAAGATATTTCAAGGGAACCCCTGCCAGGCTGATATGCAGTCCATGTATAAAAAATTATTCTTTGTTTGACTGATCAACAATGCAAAACAGTCAAAACTAATCTGGCGAAATAAAATGCTTGCTGAATCAGAGCCTTATATAGAGGCTGGACTTGGTACAGATCAGAATATTGTTTAATTGTCTCTTCGCAATCAGCTTCACGGAGAAGTGCGCAGAATGCAGCTGCCCTCATTTTATTTACTCTCTTTTTCAACTGTAACTTATTTTACTTTCTTACATCTTTTTCAGTTTTTAGCTTTATTTGTACAGGAAGTCTCATAGAGTAGGTACAAACAAAACAGGCGTGTGATTTATAACCAATTTTTCCAAAAATAATATGAAACATCATTCTGGACACCTGAAATTTACAAGCAGCTGAAGCATTGTAGATAGTACGGAGCTTATTTTGTGTTAGCTTAGTGTGCAAATAATTTTTACAGATTTTGTTCTATTGTAATGTGATACACTATCTTTAAAATTTCCAAGAAATTCCCGACCTTTGTCTTTTTTTATGATTTATGATCCACCCAATCTCCGCCTCTTCTTCCCGTTATGCACTTTCCCGATTGTATGAGTTTGCAGATGTTGTTCAATCTATTATTTTTTGAAATAGTTAAATGCATGAACTAGTGTTACGCAGATAAACAGTTTGTCCAGCCTCTGTCAGCACACTGCATGACAGTTTAAATGAGTGAGGATTACTTCGCCCACGTTTTCGATGTGGTGTTCCTTGTTTCTTCATAACACCAACTGGTCCAAACATCATAACAATACCAACAATGAAGGGGCTTACTCAACTTGTAGCCGAACCAACTCGGATCTCAGAGAAGGGCGAATTTGCTGCCCTTCTTGATAGATATTTTTCTAATCACAAATCCTGACCAGTACACGATTACAGTTGGTCCTTAGGTGCCTTCAACCATAGACTTATTACAACGGTTCGTGAACTGCCACTCCTACAGAAGATCCACCATTGCCTCGTAAAATCTGACATTACAATTGTGCAAACTGAGAGGACCTAAGAAAGTTCCACCTATATTTTTCTATGTTTTAATCTACTCCTGATGATGCGAACATGGTTAGCAAAATGCGCGTCGAGCGAAAAAAATCTGTTTCGGTATTGTGGATAAAAATCTGCTTTAGTAGATTTTCCTTGGCTCGACGTCTGCTTTGGCACTGACATCCCGTCAGTCTGTTGCAAAAAGATTACGCAATTAATCTCAGGAATAGAAGCATACATCCCAAATTCCATTAAGTTACTGTCAAAAGAAAAGCCCTGGTTCGATAGAAGATGCGAAAGAGTCATAGCTAGGAAACAACAAGCCGAGGGGGTAGCCACTTGCCAGCTCCATTTGTGGAGATCTTCTTGTATCTCATTGGACCTTCAAGGATACCCTGGGATCTCCAGGTATATCCATGGAGATTATTTGGATTTCCATGAATCTCCTTGGGACCTCCATATACATTAACTATTTTTCAATTTTATATGGAATTAAATCTTTGGAAAAAACACGTTTTTGCTGTCAGAAAGTGGTAGTTTGATATTAATAATAATTTGTACCCATGTTTATAATATGGATAAATCACAAGCTTTTTAGAAATAGTAAGTAGACTATTACGAACGGTATGTAATACTCTCGGTAATACTTGACCTAGTAATAGTAGATTATGTGCATGGCAGAAAATAGATTATTACTGTCGAAGGACTATGTTGCTAAAAAACTCAGTTCTATTATCCCCGTATCTTACTCACAACTTATTATGGTGTTTTAGAGAAGAAACAACCTCTAAACATGAAATTTAATGTTTAAAAAAAGATTAAAAAAAATATGACATCAACTTGATCTTATAAAATAAAACAAAATTAGCTAGTCTGCTAGTACGCGAGACAATCATCTGTAAACATATCCTATATTGACATCGGTTGTGTAATTTAATGTATTGCTTCAATAGTGTTTAACTGGATAATTTTTTAAAGCCCTTGGTATTTTGTATGCTACACAAATATTTGAGCAGCCCTGGTATAGAGTATATTTCGTCTTTGTGACGCCTGAATATAGGTAACCACTTATTTGGAATTGATTGCCTTTTGCCTTCTATCGTTAGAAAGAACATATTTTACAAGAAAGCGCTGAAGTAGCTGCGCACTAATCACTGCGCATGCGTTATGATGTCACATCCCCTTACACACTTGCACACTTCAATTTTCCCCAGATTTACCCTCATACCGCCGCGTAAGATGTTTGCACATCAAAAAGTATTACATGTACATCATTAATAACACATGATTTGGTCAAAATAATATTAAATACTTATATATTAAACAAAGAAGCAGTGCTATTCCTTGAGCCTTAGCAATAGATACTGTAGTGCTCCAGCTTTTCAGAAAATCATTGGCATTAAATTTATCATCTGAACCATATACGCAGTAACAAAATGAAGAACTTCTGCCTTCTAAAGGTTGTGCAACTAGGGCGTATGAATAGTTGGCTTTACTCTCTTCTTCAAATTGTCGTTGTGTCTCATGAACTGATGTTGCCTGAAATTTTAATATAAACTTGAAAGCTTCATAATTCGGGATTACCTCAAAAGCCTTATTATTTGGATATCCATCTGAGTTCAAATCCAACATTAGTGTATGTGGCTGGGCAATGTTGAATTTTTCCGTTAATTCTAGTGCCATCTTCGCTTCACAATACAAATTCTCTTGTAGTTCTAGTATTCTTGGTTTATCCTCTTCAAAGGTTCCATATTGACTAAATTCTCTTAGTAATGTTGATATGGGGGGTAGGGCTCCATTTAAATTAGAAATCAAAGTTTCGTATAGTATATATATCTAAGCACAAAACTTCTTCAATGATTTGGCATAGTAATTGCCTTTGCTTGACTCATTTTTATTCTTGGATGCGGTTAGATTTAATAAACTTTTAACATTGTATCTTTGTTGGTGTTCCGTTGTTTGTCCGCTCTCGCCAATATTGGTTAGTTTATCACAATTTTTAAAAAGCAATTTCTTAAACTCTATGTTTTCCCCTATGACTTTTTCAGCTTGATTTGTGCATTTGACAAAGGAAGTAATGTATCTATGGTTGATCTTGGGGAATTTTTAACAGTCTCCTTTTTGCTCTTTCACTTTCTGCTCAGTCTTTTTTATGTGAGGTTGATTTCCACTTTTGCCATCTATTTTGCTCTTTTGTAGTAGAATATTTTGATGAATCACAACAATTCCTTGACTTTCTGACTTATTCGAATATTCTCTAATATATTTGACCGGTAAGTGGAAAGTCTCAACAGTATCTATGAGTTCAGGTCGCTCTTGAATATCTTTGACCGGTAAGTCGAAAGTTTGATCAATATCTACCAGTTCAGGTTGCTCTTGAATTTCTGGCACCATAGGACTATTCTGTCTTGTATTATCATCCATTCTCTTTTTAAAATGGCTTGCTATTGTTTTAAGTTTAGTTCGTTTTGGTTCTGCAGGTGCGTCTTCGCTTTGAATACCCCTATCTTTAAAATGAGTTCGGATACGCTTATAAAAATTCCAAGCATAATTAGCTTTTTGTTTCTTAAAATAAAACTTTATTGGTATCGAACATATGAAGCATTTAACCGAGGGGAAAACCGAGGTCCAAAATTTGTACATTGATTTAGAAATAATAGAGAGATTTCACGGATTTCACAAAAGAATACAATGATTGCGCTGGGATTACAATGATTTCAAGGGGATTGCAAAGAATGCAATGGGATTGCGAAGATTTCATAGATTGCAAGGAGAATTCATGGTAGGGATTGCAAAGAAGAATAAAACAAAAATATTCTGATTTTATAATGTAATATACTGCCAATTTAAAACAAAAATGTCGTTTAAACATTTAGGGTAAGCCGAGGGGTAAACCGCTGCCGAAAATGGTGTACAAATTAATGAAAATACAAGAAAAAATACTGAAAATAGAACGAAAATACAGAAAATACCGAAAATACAAGGAAAATACGAAAAATACAAGCAAAATACCAAAAATACAAAGAAAATACCGAAAATACATGGAAAATACTGGCAATACATGCAGTTTGGCAACAGCGTTTAAACCGTTGGAACTACATGAGGCAACAGAGCAACGGCTTTTTTCGAGTGAAGTTTAAAGCTTACATAAGATTATGTTTCGTCTCGGTTTCCTTGCTGTTTGTGCAGTTAGCCAGTTAGTGTATTGATCTTGTGTTTCTTGGCGATTTAAAATATTTATTATTAAAGGCAAGTGTTATTAATATTATTCATTATAATAATAATTAAGGCCAATGACCAATAATAATGTACAAAATAAAATTAAACTAAAAAACCTAGTAACAACTCAGAGATAATGCTCGAGATGATTACTGTTATGAATCTGAAGACGAATTCGCTGAACTTGAATCATTACATTTAAAAGATTATATATATTTCCATTGATTCACTATGTAGAAGTTAAAGTAAAAAGTAAAACCTCAATAATTAAAAAATCATCATTGTGTCTTCAACGGTTCATTGCAGGAAAACCTTCCGGTAAAACAAAAGAAAAAGAGCCCAGAATTCGCAACCCAAACCCGAATTAAAGCGGTGGAAGAGAGAAACTATGGACCAGTCATCTGATAAGGTCGCGATTCCGATGATTCGAACGAAAATGATGGAGACCTAGAGCAAATGTCGGTCTCGAGTGCTTTGTCAGAAACAGAATAATAATCGAAACGGAATAATATTATGCTGGTAGTTACGAGCAACCGTGGTATATTGGAAGAGTCACAGAAAGAGTGGACAGTGAAAAATACAAACTAAAATTTTTAAAGTACGAACATGATAAGTTTATATGGCCTCGTTACGATGATCAAGATACAGCTGATAAAAGACTTATATTTTATGGGCCAATTGAACTTATTGGCACTGGGCTTTTTGAGTTAAAAAGGTGCGATTTGCCTAGTATCCCTAAAAAATATAAACTATCTAAGAAATATTTTGATTAGACACCCAAGTAGCACAACAACCTAAGTATAACAATTTGTAATATAACGGCATTATTTTAAAAGTATTTTGTAAACTTTTATAGATAGATAGATAGATAGATAGATGTTTTTTCTGTCCAATAATAGTACAATAAAATGTGTAGGACACAAAAAATTACAAAAATAAGTAACAATTATACAAATACATGCTGTCACACAGTCAAACAAAATATACTAAAAATTAAAAAAATAAAACGCAACAACAAACATAAATGACACTTACAAACACGGAAAAGGCCTCAACTTTATAAAATTATTTCATACGAATATTACTTAAGTTATAATAGCATAGCGGATAATAATTATAAAACAGATTTGAGTATTTTTTAAAACCTTTAAGTAATATAAGAGTTTTATAAAAGTTTTATAAGCTAGGTGATAAATCTACCTATATAATAATTATGTTTAGTAAGACTATTTTACAACAGTTTTATAAACATTATTTTAAAATTTTATTACTGAATTTGAAAACGTTTATTAGATACGCGATTAGATACTAATAAAACTGTTTTATAACAGTCTTAAAATATTTTAATTACAACCAATGTGTGTCGATTTAAGATATATTTGTTATATGTGTTTATATTTTGGATTCCTAATCCTATAATTATTATAAATCAAATAAAATTTCGTATTTCTATGTTTTGAAGACAAATGACTTTTAATATGGTCACGGTATATTTGTACTCTGATATGGTGATCGAAAAATTACTTTTACTAATGGCGGCATTGAAGAATGTATTAACGAGTTTATTCTCGAAAAGGACATAAGTATGCAGAGAATACCTCTGAAAATACATAAAAAAATACAGGAAAATACGAGAAAATACCATTCATTTTCGGAAAATACGAGAAAATGCCATGTATTTTCGGAAAATACGAGACAATACGACGTATTTTCGGACAATACGAGAAAATACAAGAAAATATCATGTATTTTCGGAAAATACCGAAAATACGGTGCAATAATAGCAGTATTGCCAAAAATACGGAAAATGGTGTACAGATTTTTTATCAGCGGTTTACCCCTCGGGGTAAGCTATTATTTAAAGTAATACTATCTTTTTAAGCCCAAAAATAGAGAACAAAAAACTATTCAGAGCTGTTTATTATTTATCCCAATTAGACAGTTTTTTTACAGATACCTACTTATGATATGTTCTTAACAACCAAAACTTATTAAAAAAGTATATCACACTATTAGAAAAGTTACATTTTCTATGGCAACTATAAATGAAAAAAAAAACATCACAAAATAACATTAAAATCCTAATGAAATATTCTATTATCACCACAAGTAAAAACAACAAGTAGCAAGAATAATCTAGAAAATAATGTATTATAAAATACAATAATATAAAATATGAAAAGATGCTTAGATGTACATACAGTCGTGCCGAGAAAATTCTGGGACAAGCATCTCCCAGGCTACAAGGAAAACATTTAGACAAATTCAGGTCATTACCATGGAAATACCTAGTTTGAACGTAAAACGGTGACAAGTCATGACAACTAAAAAAAACTTTACATCTCTCGTGATACCTTAATAGAGGTTACTAGATTACCTGATACTAAGGTTTTTTTTCGTTTTTTTCTAATAGTCTAGGTGCTGACAGGATAGTCCGAGGAATATTCTTTTGTCCCAGAATTTTCTCGTCACTACTTTATCTGCAATAATATGAAATATGTAAATATGCTTAGATTTACCTACATATCTACTGATACAAGAAAAAGTAAAAATAGGAATACCTCAGAGGACTAGTGTTTGATTCGCTAATTTATACTCTTTTTTTAATTTTTAAAAGCTCTTCTGTATTCAAAATAAAAGACCCATTTCCAATTAGAGTTATTGAACCATAAAAGATATATTTTGACGAGACCACATCAATGTCTTCACTTTTGGGCCAAACATAAGAATCTAAAGTAAGTTTCAAAATTTTTTCCTTGTACGTGTCTGAGCCAATTTTTTCTGTTGTTCTTCCTGTATAGCATTGCTGATCATAATATAACAGCATAATACCTGTCTAATAAAATTTCCTGCTGATAACTCGAGTGAAGATCTACATCACTCTTACAAACGGAATTGAAGGATTCCGTGTCTGCCGAATCATTTAATTCAGGTGAAGTTTCTTCATCCGAACTGTCGTCAGATTCTTTTTTTTTTGACCTCTATATCATTTTTAATTTTTTTTTTAGGTAAATAACTTAAAGTTGCATCGGACGCTTTTTTTTCTTATGACCTTTAATCGAACCTTTATTATTTGATAAAAATCTTCTTAACCTATCATTGCTTAATCTTCCCGAATTTTCATCGAGTAACAAGCAAAAAGAGGTTTTTTTAATTATAACGTCCTTACTGTCTAACGCAACTTTTAAGTAAGGAGAACTCTCATCAATATTAGTGCCTTTAATTTTAGCTGAGAAATCCTTTAGTTCCAACGTCCCTTCTCTATTTTCTTGTGCAGTTTCAGTTCCAATAATGTGTGTTGTTTCAAAATCATGTTTTTCTACAATTATGTCATCATCGGTGTCACTCTCATTCTTGCTCTCAGTTTCCATATTGATTATTTCGTCAGGTTCTTTGGTACCAGGTCGATAGATAAAAAATCCTCTTTTGTGGATAGTAAACCAATTTTGTTAGCCTCATTAAGTGCATCTTTTAGAGCTGTTTCTACACAAACATCTACATCCAGGTTGTCTAAATCTCGATCCATGTCGTTATTGGATATTGGATGCCTATATAATTTTTTTCTTTCCTAGGAAACACAAAGTCATTTTGAACTTCATTTACTATATTGTTTAAAGTTCTAATTCTAGTAAACCTATGCAAAAAATCTTTGGTACTGAAATTGATCACGGTGGAATAGGTAGAGGTCATTGACCTGGCTATCCGGAACTGATTTTCACAAGTTTGACTTGAGAAATTGGGTAAATAAAACATTTCGGAGTTTAGCTTTTTGCCCAGACAAAGATAAATTAATTTTATTAGCATATGCGCGTTTAATTCCACACAAATGTAACAATTTATAGTAATAAAATTATCTTTCAAGGTATATTTAGCACTTCTTTTAATAAATGCCCTCCATGCTCGTAACATAAACAGAGAAAAACCATGTTTTATATAATCTTTCATATAATCTCAAATTCGGTGATAAAAACGCCTCCAAAAGATAATTCATAATTTTCAAATACATTCTAGTTGCCTCTGAATTTTCCGAGGAATTTTCTATATATTTTAAATTGTCCATCACTAAGCTTGAACACATTTTCTCTGCAGATCCAAAATTCATTTTGTCTTCTGGTTTTAAATCACTTTTTGTTAACATATTTTTATCTTTAGAAATTATTTCTACAAGTTTGAATAGAACGTTTACTGATGCTTCTTGTTTTCCTATCGGTAATCTTATGTTTGACTTGAGAAATCTGGATCTAAGTTTTGTTAGAATGTGTACGAAATCTTGAAAGCATATTGTTTCATCTTCACCAGAACCCATATGGTACCAACACCAAGTCTTTTCGACGACAATTGACAACGTTGAGGGAAAAGTTGATTTTATTTCCATAGCTTTTAAAAATCTAGGGTTTCCGTCTGTCGAATACCCAACGACCTTAATTCCTAGGTTTGCAGCAGCTTCTTTTATGTATGACCATCTACTCAGGACTGCCCGGTAACTATATTTATTATCCGTCCCCATAATTGCCAAACAGTATGAAGAAGATCCTATTGTTAAAGGTTGTGCCATGATTAGGTGAGCATAAGATATGCTTTGTTTCCTGATTTTAAAAAAATTCTGATTAGTTTCAACCTCGGTTTCAACTGAAGTGGCAAGAAACTGCTCCTTACATGGCAGCCCGTTTTTTAATGGCAACACGAAACCTAATATTTTATTTGTTTTCGGGTCGTACTCAATGTTAGTTTTTATACGAGTAGCATCTTCTTAAATCCAAACAATTTTTGGCATATTTCGTTCTTCCAATCCAAATGCGTTTGTAAACCGTCAAAGTCAAAATATCCCTCTTCTAGGCTATCTTTTTCCGACTCTATTTAAAGCAGATATTGAAGGGACACAAGTTTTTAAATTAGCATGAATTGTTTCATAAAGTAATCGTCCGCCAACATAATAAAGATAAACAGAGATGTTTTTTTGTAATTTCATCATATTTATTGTTATTATCTGATTGTGTAGCATTCTGTTTAGCATTTACTAGTAATCTGTTCAGAAAGCTGGATAGAAAATTAGTCTTCTGCTCATCAGCATGTAAGCTTTTAATATCTATATCAATATTATTACAGGTATTATTTTGAGCGGCACATGAAATTATTTCATCAGTTCCACCAGGAATATTCTTTAAAATAGTACATAAACTATCAGCTATTTCGAAAAAGTTTGATACCAAGGTTTGACCCTGATTTCCCTTTTCTCTGGCACGCCTAAGTCTTTCAGTTCTGGAATATTAAAGTTTTTACCATTTTGATTTTTGAGTAGAACGAAGAGTAGTAGAGCCATAGGTAAATTCAAAATCTGGCGGCGAGTCTGGCGGGGAAATGGGTGACCGAGTGGGTTACATAAGGATGAGGGTCATATTCATTTTATGGGAAATTACTCGGGCAATTACCGGCGATACTGTTATTTTTAATACGTTTTGTGAAGGCCCGCCGAGTGGCCCGCAATGTTGTCAGATGGTCAAAAAATTACATATTCAATACAGGTTACACACAGAGATTGCACACTGATTTCAATATGGATTTCAAGGAATACAGGTAGATTTCAAGGATTGCAATCAGATTTCAAGGGAATGTACACAGATTTCAAATAATTACAATAGATTTCAAGTGATTTCAAAATATGATTACAAGATTGCAATGTGATTTCATGGATTGCAAATGGTTTGTACACTGATTTCAGAGCGCGGTTTGCCCCTCGCATTTAACTGTCGCCTACATTTCTTCATTTTGACCAATCTTCACAGTTACTTCTTTCTGTATTTGCTAAATTAGTTAGAATATTACTTTCGGATTTAGTCGATATATTTTCTTCTACTTTTAACTGCTTTTACTAGTTCCCTTTTCAAACGTTTTTTTATCTTCATTTAAGTCAACTATCTCCTTCTTTTTTTCTTGCTTGATTTTTGAGAAATCGTAGAAAATAATTCTGATCCTTCTCCTTGAACTTCTATATTGCTTGATTTTGGAGAAACCGTAGAAAATTATTCTGATCCTTCTACTTGAAGTTCTATTTTCGTTTTTTCTTTTTTTTACCAGGGCTTACTTTATTCGCCTGAAATTATTAAACTCACTTACCTTTATCTTCGCTAATAAATAATACACACACTACTACCGCATCTCCGCTTTACGTAATTTATGTTTGTAGGTATTTATAACAAGTACATACATACAACTGATACTAGTACATTCTTAAGCACACCAATAGCAGACCTGTTTGTATACAATGCAGCCGAAAACAAACGTGCACGTGTTGCCGAAGACCTATAGCAAATGGCCGTTGGCCGCGGTACCAGTTTGTAGTACAACCCACCCGGGTCTGTTCAACATAGTTGAATGAGATAAGTTGTGCTTTGTCTTTATTTTGCCAATGATTGTCAAAATAGATTAAAAAGAAAATCAATACCTACGTTGTGTTATTATTATATCTTACACAATTTCTAATAATTCGGATTGCGCTTCGACTAAACACAATTAGGCAAATTTAAGGGAAAGGTGCGTCATGTAAATTAAACCACAGATTCCTAATACGCCTAATTTATTGAAGAAAAACGTGCCATACTCCGCCTGGAATTCACGAGGGAAAAGAGCATGGCAGAGAAAACCTCGATCCCAATTCCTAAACCGAGTTATGCTGTACAACCTTTATTAGTATAACAATTAATTAAATTACTGTCTCACGCACCGCAATTTGTCGTTCCACACTTGTGACAATACTACAATACATTTAAAACTGAAGAGATTAGTATTAGTTAGCCAGACGTCACCAGCAGGTACTGAGGTCCCATACGGGAGGCTACTCAGCTATAGTTGCAAATCGAGCTAATATCTCTAGTAAGACCTGCAGGCCGATTAATATATATTTCCTTCGTAGCAATTGATTACATTATTTGTGATTGAATAGTATTCCTTTACTGTTGCTTATTAGTTATAGGCATTTCGATATAATACATTTCAATTACGATATATGGTTTCCTTCTGTGTAATTGTGCACAGGCTACAGATCCTTTATCATTTCGGGTGCTTATAAGCAAGGTTACAAATTAATGTTAATTTAAATTTCACATAGGTTTTATACAAAAGCAAATCATTAAAAATATAGCATTTGTTAAAAGAACGACTAGGGTGCTTTGCTCGCAAGCTCACGATTTATAGCTAAGATATTCGCTCAGTCAGGGGAGGAAAATGTTAGTGGATTCATCAAGTCCCTTACTTACATTACAATCACTGTCATACTAAAACTAAAATTCCAGCACGAAAAGACAGCAAACAATACAGTGTTATTCACAGCATAAAACGATTTCATTAAATATATACACTTGTTGTTATACCATCAAATATAAATTATCCAGGAGAATAAATGAAATATTTGTGCAAATTATGTCTATAACAATATCAAAATATATATACAGATTAATATCAACAAATTTGAATTATTATCAATGAGAATAAAATAAATATACTTGTGGAAATTATGTTAATAGCAATATCAAAATATGTACATATGTTATGATGGCATATGAATTATCCATGAAAAGAGAAGAAATATTTATGCACATTATGTTAATAACAATATCACGTTATACCATCAAATATGAATTATCAAGCACGAAAAGACAGACCGAAAAAACAATGTTAGTCACAGCATAAAACGATTTCATTAAATATATACACTTGTTATACCATCAAATATAAATTATCCATGAGAATAAATGAAATATTTGTGCAAATTATGTTTATAACAATATCAAAATATATATACACGTTACACCATCAAATATGAATTATCAATGAGTATAAAATATATAATGGTACAAATTATGTTAATGACAATATTATAAGCTTCATTTTACCGACTTGTAATGACATATTGCAACACAGAAGCAAAACAATTCACCAAAATAAGCCGTACACCCCGCTGGCTTCTGACTCTCTCTTTTCCGTTCCCGAGCAATACCTTTCGGATATCCTCCAAAAAACCTCGCAAAAACTCGACTTCAATTTATGACTTGATTTATCTTTTACATGTATAAAGGGTATCTCAAAATATATACATATATAGGGTGTCTCAAAAATGAAAGGTACCAGGTTTAATGAAATAGTATTTTAGAGAGGTGGGTTATCTCAAGTTACGCACCTCGGTGCGCATTCGTTTGTTTTCTGATTCTACACGATTTAAGCCGAAGTTCTTGTATATTTACGTATCTCCACCGGATCTCCACGTACCTCCACCAGATCTCCACGTATCTCCACCGGATCTCCATGTATCTCCAACGGATATCTATGTATCTCCATGGATTTCCACAGATCTTCACATATTTCCACGGATCTCCATGAGATCTCCATTCCGTAGGACAGAAGATTTCCACAGTGACTACCCCCTCATAACAAGCCTACAAGTACTGGCAGCAAAATCAGACCGCTGAGAGTCGATATTATTTTGCCGAAGCTCGACAAATACAAACATGTGATTGACGACACAAAGGACAAGGACAAACACAATCAAAGAACCAGGAATAAACTTTTGCAACGCCACAGTGGCTCCAGGAATTTCTAGTCGGTAGCAAAGTAATAACAGCAGTAAGTAATAACTTTACAAAAACGTCTCTCCCACATTTGATAGACAAACGGGGCATCATGCCACGGCGAATACCGCTAAGGAAAGAGGAAACATGCTCGCCGAAATCTTCATCACACTCTACCTTAAACGTTCCCCAAGCCAAGGCTCTCCCCTCCATATCCGACATCAATACTACTGTGGCAGAAGTCGAGTGCAACCTGTTCCAAAAAAGGCAAAAAAACCACGCCTTCAAACTATCGTCCAATTGCTTCCAATAATCTCCTATGTTATGGAACATGTAGTGAATCAACACCTACTAAAGTACCTCATAACCAGCAGAATAAATTAGCGATAACCAATACGGCTTCCGCAAACAGAAATCGACTGGAGATATATTAGCTTATGTCACTCATATATTATGTGAAGTAGGTCATGAGAACTACGGCAAATCTCGAGCAATTGGGTTGGATATTTCGAAGGCATTCGACAAAGTTTGGCATGGCGGATTGATCAACAAACTGCCGTCCTTCGGACTGCCAGCAGTGCCAGCGTCTTTCTGCAGCTGGAGCTGGCATGCTAGATTCATTATGAACCGATCTCTGCATGTTGCAGTGGATGGACATTTCTCAGATACATTCACCATTAATGCGGGAATGCCTTAGGGCGCAATACTTTCACCAACTCTGTTCCTGGTCTATATTAATGACCTGCTGATGGAAACCAATAATTCTGACAGTTTTGCAGAGCGACTGAGACTTATCACCGCAGACAGGAGCAGATTACAACAATTATTAATCAAGATCTGGAGAAACTTCGAAGTTGGGGCGACAGGAATTTGGCCCACCTGGGAATCTCCTCGTAAACATAAACTAATACATGTAACTACAAAAGCTTACTAAATCGTCTAATTGTTGCAATCAATAACATGCGAATGCCAATAAAGGCAAATGAACTCGAACTTCCAATGCGTAATTCAGGTGACTGCTAGTCAACTTTAGTGATCGAGCCATACTTTAATATTTCTTGATTTTTACTCAGGTCGGCAATTTTTAACATGAAAGAGCTGGATTTATTGCCAATATTGGCATTTGCTCAGGTTGCTATTTGAATTTGGAATTTTAGTATCATTATTGATGCGATCCAATACCAAACTCATTTTTTTAATTAGACCGCTCCCCATTTGACAGAGAGTGTAAAATGTTTTCCAAATTTTTTTAGCCAATCAAAATTTAATATTCCGCAAACTAACCAAAAAATAAAGTTATCGAATATAGTTAAAATAGGAATCATCTTAAGATACCTCTTGACATTTTTTAAAGCAAATTAAACAGTATTTTTATCAAAAATATACGGTCATTGCAAGTAGCAGTTTTATATCGAACCAAAACCGAGTTTTATTCTGTTATATATTTTTCAATGTCAGATAATTTAACCAAGGCTAGATGACGATATATAAGTAAGGGACATATTTGATTATTAACCAGGATTTATTACATGCTGAGAAAATCCTTTTATATAAAGGCTAAACTTCCACTCTAGATATGAGTATTGATAATAAGAAAATTATGTGGATCTATAAAATGATAATATTGAGAATGAGAACGGATTATATTATATTTAAGCTGCTGTCAAGAATTAATTTATTTAAATTTCTGTAAGATGATTTCACAATTGTGGTCAGTCAAGATGCGAGAGGCTATGGCGGCGTTATTTTCATCAATGGCATAAAGTTTAAATTAGTCCTGTATGAGTGCAAACTGTGCAAATGACTAAATTAGTTATTGAGCATTGAGTACCAATACAGCTCGGTAAAGGCATGATTGATAATTGAATGTTGAATTACGATTTCTAATGATCGTTACTATAAAAGATGAATGCGTATGATAAATATAAAACTGTGTACAGTCTTCTAAATAACTCAAAAAATTCCATAATGAATAGAAAAATAACTTACGAAAATGTTTAAGTCTAATGAAATAATCCTTCACAGTAAGGTAAACACAAAACAACCCGAATTGAACCACGTTTCACAGTACAAAATATAAACGTTATCGCCGTCAAATCGACAACTCGCGACACACTGTCGCACGCGCTGCCAATTCCGAACTTTACTAACATGCGTCGCGGCGCCTAACGTGACAAACCTCTTTTGAAAACGGAAATAAATTTGAAGAATCAAAATTTTAAACGTATTTGTCAATAAATACTCGTCGCTTTGTTTCGAACACACTGCTGCTAGTCAGAATAGTTTATCAACGACTATTTCTATTATTGCTTGAAAATATGTAGTTCATTTCATTAGATTAAAGATAAATAGTCATTTAGAAGGCTACACTTTATAAATGTATATTATAAAGACGCGTCGTGCTATACCAGGAAAATCCGTCAAGAAGTCACTGACTTGTTCGTCACGAAACGGGCTTTGCTAAACTACGAAGAAGTCGTGGTTGTGAATAGTTACTGCACACTGCTGGTGCAACAGAGTCTGCAAAGTCTGCAGGAATAGCGGTTGAGAGGCAAAGGGTGTAGGTATTCGCGATAGAGTGGATATGATCCGCGCGTTTACTAGGTGAATTAAGCTGGCGGTGTTTTTGATAGGAAAATGTGATAACATTTTATCTAAATCCTCCAGGTGTTGGATTACTGACTGATTTGAAGAGAAGGCCTTTTATTTATGTGCTTTAGTTAGATCATTCGTAGGGAACGGGTTTCTGACGAGAAAAAAAAATTATACAGCTGCGGCTTTCTCATGCTCTTAACTTGCTAACGATATTCTTCGGGTTATATTTATTCGGACAAAGCAGTTTAAAGTGTATTAAAATTCTATTTTTAGGCACCTACCAATTTTCATACGTTCTTTTTTATATTTTACTCCCAGTGCTTTCAAATATCCATTATTTTCCATAACAGGGTGCAAATTACAAAGTTAATAACATGATAAATAACGATAATAATATTTGAAGTGCTTTGAAGTATAAGTAATTATAAATTTATTCCACTGTAATAATGGATTAGTAACTATGTATAATTATTTGTGTAAATTCGGTATGCGCATGTGCATGACGGATATTCTGAAATCTTTATTTTCTGATAGGGTGGGTTACGTTTGTCAAAAAAACAGGCTAATTTTGATATATTTCTGCAATATAGAATTTTAATGGAACGTACAGTAGCAAAGTCAGAAGTATTTCGTCTAATAAATCCCAACATTCTCAGTGATTTACCTATGATTGATGTTATGCGAGGAACGAATGATAACCTATCATCGAGAATAATTCCCAGATCCTTTACGCTTTCAGCTGATGGCAGGTTTGCACCATTAATGAAGTAATGAAAATTAGTTTTAACTGTACGACAGGAAAATATCATTAGACTGTACTTAGAAATATTAACATGCATACCATTATCGGGACACCAAGCCTGAAATCTATCCTCTTGCAAAGCAATGCAATTGTTAAGATCTGAGATTACCTTATATATATTTTAGGTCATCTGCAAACAGAAGGAACTCCGAGGAATAGAAGCACGATGAATCACCATTGATAAAAACATTAAAAAGAAGGGGTCCCGTGAGACTCCAGACGGCACAGGAATTTCATTAAACAGAAAATTGCAAATTTTTACAATTTTAGTACTGTCCACAAGAAGAGGGATCCATTTATACCTAACATTTTAAGTTTGTTTGTCAGTATACTGTGGGGAACCTTATTAAAGACCTTCGAAAAGTCCGTATAGATGGAATGGACTTCCTCACCACTCTCCAAGGCCCGTAATATAAACTGGGAATAAGTGAGATTTAGTTCAGTACTTCTTCTCGCACAGAATCCCAGCTGCTGATTGATGATTTCTGGAGACAGTAATGAACTTAGATATTTAGTTACAAGATTTTCAAAAATTTTTGGGATGGTATTGATAGTACATATGGGTCGGTAAGTTTTTATATTGGACTTGTCTCTATTTTTATGTATTGGGATAACAACACTTGTTTTCCAGACTTTAGGAAAAATTCCGCTTCCCAATGATGTATTAAAAATAAGGTGTAGAGGCCTAGCGAGTATAAAGCGGCATTTTTTAAGGGAAATAAGATGAATATAATCGGGACCTGGGCCCTTGGGAGGATTCAAGTCAATAAGTTCGGCATACAGATCACTTATGGAAATAGAGCAACTACATTAATCTGATTTAACGACAACTCCTGATTCACTGCGTGTTACAGTCAAAATAAACCGAGGAAAAATACTCTGCAAACAGGAAATAATTTAGGGTTAGTAGAAAGGTTACTTTCGTGATTTGGACCAAGATTCTGTAACATTTCCGGAAAGGGACTGCACACTGAGATCTTAAGTTTGAGAAAACTTCGTAGTCGTGAGCCGAATTACTGTTTTTGTAAATTTTATGGGCAATCTTCTTCTGTATTATTAGATCAATTATTAGCCCCCGACTGAACCACCTACGAAACACTCTACTGGGCATCCTTTTGACTGGAACAAACAAATCGAAGCAACCATAAAGAATGTCATAAAATGCGTTTCACATAGAATTCACATCCAGATTATATAACAGATTATCCCAGTAGAAAGCGCCCAATAATTTATCAATGTGAAGTCCGCAGATTTAAAGTCATAGTAATAGTGTTCAACTCCAGGGCTAACAACTGTGTGACATGATTGCGGGGTAGCTAGCTCAAAACAAAGGCGTGAATGATGGTAATCAATGGGAACCAGAGGATCGCATTTATTAACGATAAATATACAAGGTAAGAAGAACCTTATTTGCATTATGAATAAAATTATTTTGAAAAAGACTATGAAAAGCACAAAGGTCTGTGATTGCAGCAAAATTTTTGGGCGACTTGAGGTGGGACATATACATCATCAGAAAGAAGATCAAAGTCAAGTCAAGTCAAGTCAAAAATGCTTTATTATCATAGAATATTTTACAATTCTGTCGACAAAGCTTAAATTATAACTAAATTAACAAAGACCTACTTAATTAAAAGAGAATATTAAAATGTAATTAAGTCATCTATAAAAATGTGGTGTTCAATCAAACGTTAAAAAAGTAAAACAAGCATTAAAAGTGTTACACAGTTATAGGACATATACCACCTACATACAATATATTAGTATATCTAGTTTACATCAACTTACATCTATAAGATACAAGTTTACAACACATACATACATCTACTTAAAGGGAGACAATCCTTCCCCATAATGCATTACTGAGTGCTGAAGTGTGAGGGAGAAAAGGGGGAGGAAGAAAATAAAAATAAAAAAAAACCTGACTGCTGGGAGATCAAAACCTATCCTCGAAAAACTGCATATATGTCCTCGTTCGACCATGCGGCCTTAGGCAGGTTCAAATCTCTAGCCACACACAGCTCAGCCTGTGGGTACTCCTCAGAGATCGTGTTAACGGTGTCACTTAACCATTAAGTAATGATCAACTGTAGATTCAGGAGACAAGTAAACATAGCCGAGGATGCACCGCACTCAAATGGTTAACGGCAAGGAGATGCAGAAAGCAACGGGAAACCACTGCATTAAAGATCCCAATGCCTAGTACGATCAACATGGCTGTAATGCTTGATACTAAATTAAATTCTGGAGTAATTCCTCCACTCGGATCTCTGGGGAAGAAGGTCTTGAATATAGAAGCCCAAGCTTATAAAAGTAACAACTCCAATAAGAGCAAAATTGAAAGCAAAAACGAGATTGCCAACTTAAAATGAAGATTGCCACCTGGAATGTCAGGAATATGTATATGTCTGGTAAAATACATAATGTATTTAAAGAAATGAAAAGACTGCAGGTAAATATTCTGGGAATTAGTGATATGCGTTGGCCGGGTAGCGGAGAATGTGAAATCGATGATTACAAAGTTTATCATGCTGGAAATGGTGACGCAAATCATTATATAATGGAGTAGCTATTGTTGTAACAAAGAACATAGCTAAATCGGTTAAAAATGTAATACCCATATCTCGTGCTCCAGGAGATGTGCTAGATACCGACAAAGATGATGCTGGGTGTGACGAAGAAGGAAATTTCGAAGTAAGGCATGTTGGAAAACGAGTTCTAAAGCAGCCGATAGGGGTGTATGCAATTAGTGAAGAATAGAAAGCATGGGTGGAACTGAAGCTTACTACCAAAGTTCAGGAGAGCGAAGATGAAATACCACTGGCTAGTTTAGCTAAAAGACTTTAAAATAATGTGTTAGTGAATAATAATGGACGAAATAAATTGCATAAGAGAAAGATAATTTGGAAGGCTAAAGCACTTACTGACAACGCTGAAAGAATAGAGATTCAAAGATATTCCGACTCTGATATTGCAAAAAAAATTAGAAATAAAAATCTTACACAGATTGACTTATTCAAGCTTTTCTTTTCCGAAGAATTTGCGCAATATATATGCGATGAAAGTATGCAAAATTCAAATGCAATCACACTTTTTCTGTGACATCCACTGAAATGTACATTTATCTTGGAATAATCATTTTGGCAGAGTATTGTAAGATACCCGCTAGAAGAATGTACTGGGAAACGAGATCCGATACGTTCAATCTCCTAGTGAGTAACAGCATGTCCCGAGGCAGAATATAACTTATACATGGATACTTACATTTTAACGACAACACAAAATTAGAACCTAAAAAGAAATTTTACCAGGTACAGCCACTAATAATTAAAAGAATAAACAAAATTTCTCAGTCACTTGCCTTACTATTGAGGGAATGCTTTTCCTTAGACGAAGCCATGGAGCCTTATTATGGTCTCCATGATATGAAGCAATTTATAAAGGACAAACCCATTTGATATGGGATCAAATTTTGGTGCCTAACTACAGCCGAAGGATATCTTTTAAAATTTGATCCCTATTGCGCGACAGGTAACAAAAAAGAAGAAAAATCTTAAAGGCCATCTGGTACAGAAAATGTATGTCTCCAATATCTTCCAAACCACAGTACGGTGTTTTTGTATATCTTTTTCAATTCATTGCCCCTTTTAGATTATTTGAAGGAGGAGAACATAAAGTGCATCAGCCTATGTTCAGGTGGATCAACCCACTCTTATAGATTTGTACAATCAGGGAATGGGAGGTGTTGATCTGTTCGACAAACTGAGAGGACTTTATCGTATCCGTATTAGATCGAAAAAAGTCTACATAAATGGTTCTTTAGTGAATATGTGGACACTATACCGATATGCATTTCCAAAAATAAGTTTATTGAAAGAAGAATAGTCTTGACACTTTTGAGGGCTCGTTAGCATCTCTCGGTCCCAAAACCTAAGTGCTCTAAAGAATTTTAAAAGAAGTAAGATTTGATATAGTTGACCACCTTGTTGCTTCAATCCCTACCCAAAGCCAATTTGCTTATTGTAAAAAATGTGCAAAGTTTATTTGTTCTTAGTGCAACAACGGGCTTCATCGAAAAACTTTTTCCATTCGTACCAAACATCTTTATAACTAGCTAGGCTTCGGTGTTCCTGTAGAATATTTTTCAGTACGACTTCTTTTATTTTATTTCAAATTGAGATATTTTTATTTCTTACCTTATGTTATGTATATGTGCCTATGGTATGAAATATCATATGTAAAAAGACAGTGACTTTTAGTTATAGTATTTAACTGAATGTATTTTATGTCCATCGTATGAGTTATTAAAGGTCCATCGTATGAGTTAATAAAGGTTCTTTTAAAAATATACGGATTTTCTTATGAAAAAATTACTCAGACTTTAATGGGTTAATTTACAACCTCAGTCTTTTGGATCCAGTTGATTGCCTAGCCAAACTTCAACTTGATATACTATCTATCACAACACTTATATCTACACGACATAAATGTTGACAAGCAGAAGCAGATGTTGGAGGAGGGCAAGATCATTGTATTATTTTATTGCTTCGTGTATTTTTTACAAAATTGTGAGAACATCAGCTGAAATGTTCGCAGTGGCACATTTTTCACATAGCACTGAAATGAAGCCAGGCTCGCTGTGATTATTTGCAAGAAGTATTATATTTTTGCGCCAAAAAGTTACCGATTTAAATATCTACATAGGCCACTGTGCCTAAATTTACATAGTAGGAATTAGACAACTGTTGCGTTATTAGCAAACTTGAAACAGTGCAATATAAAGTTGCAAGGTCAGACACATTTCAAGAATTGACCAGGCAAAAGGATCATTTCAAAGTCATATGAAGTAAAATTAAAACAAATTATTCGGATATTAGTCGACAAACAGGTGTATATATTTGCAATATATTTAATGCACTTCTAGTTGATTTACACTCCTCAACACTTGAATAATTTTAAGTATTAAATTATCGGTTTAATTGTTTAAGCAAAAATCAGTTGCGAACTGAACACGCATCTTCATAGTATTATTAATATGTAGGTCACCCGGTTGCGGTTTGACAAAAAGTGCTGAGCTACCATAAATGCTGAAAACCAAGATTGATAAATAGCGAACAGTATGTTTTAAGCTCGACACTCCGTAGAATTTGTAAATGGATATTGGAAATATCATTGTTAATAACAAGAGTAACAAAGGTACTTACCAAAAATGATATTAAAATAATGATAACTCACTTCATATGAAATTGTCTGAGCAAGGTATACACAATTTTGACACTCAAATTAAAATAATAATAAATTAGAATACAAATTGTAGAAATTAAAAGACTGATAAAAAAATAACTTGGAAATCGAAGTCAAATGATATGCACTAACACAGAGGAGCTTAATGGTATTTTGAATCCTACCTCTTAGACTTTTGTGAAGGACCCGTGGATTTAAAATATCATAATTACTGCATTTTTTTCCTAAATCTTATCAGAAGTCAACGAAAGTAAAGATGCATGAGATCAGTGGCGCAGCCATGGGGAGGTTTTGAGGATTAAACCTCCCCCCCCCAGAAATTTATCAAGTGTGACATAATCCTCCAAATAAATTTAACAAATCATAATCAGCTACAGCATAATTGCTGCCATGAGCGGCAAGTTTAATGAAGTACAGGCTCATTTACAAGAGCAGTAGTATATGTGCACTGTGCTGCCCATTTACTTATTCTAGCTGTATACACCTCTTGTGAAGTGCTCGCTATTAGAAACTGTACGAGTACGACAGGAGAGCTGTATGACTTTTTTAATTCGTCCAGTTCCCGTATCGTTTCGACGATACTCTGGTCAAAGCAATTAAGTATAAAATTTGCGTTGCTAAACAGATATCAGTTTTGGAGGGGTGAATTTGGCGCGTATGGACCCCAAGCTTAAGGCTGGTGGTTTGTGGCGTATCCGTTTTCGGATAGTGTCATTGTCGAGAATCTTCGACGTCGTCTGCCAATGATGGGTTTTAGCATTCACACCTACTGCTTTTGGTCTGGGTGTCGCACGCAATTACGTGATTTCGGTCGGGTTAATTTGGAATTTTGTTTTAAATGAAGGGATTGAACGACAATGCCCTCTTGGTTAACCCGAGTAGTTTTTCATGGTAGATGCCTCGAAATCTCAGGTTTCTATTGTCTAAATCCCTAGGATGAATTATTAAGAGGAGCACGTGACTTGTCAAGCCATGTATTCATTGGTAGAGCGAGATTTTCGAAGTGGAGATTCTCGTAGGCTTCCTCCTTGAGTTTCCGATTTTTGACTGGCGCCATTCTACGTCGACCTGTTTTTGAGTCAGCAGGTTTTGGTGCCGGTTGGAATTGATTTTGATGTTACTTTTTTATAGTTTCAGGCCATATATGTGCCTTATCTTTTATTAAGTGTTTGTTGTCTAAAACTGCCCTTTGTGGGATTGGAATGCTACTTTAGTCAGGTGAGTGGGGCTGTTTTTTTTGCCCTTTTTCTGTGAACGCCACCATTTTAAAATTTCATGACGCACGTGGGCGGATTTTTAATTCCCTTTTTAATCTCTTACAGAGGCCTTCTCGTCCTGTTGTAAGGCTATCTAGCGATACACAACTAGTTACCCTACACCACAGGTAAATTATTGTTTTTTTATGCTGATTTCTCTTTTCCTTGATGATCTATTTTGATTACCGAGTTATAATGCTCTTCAATTAAGAGTTATATGTGAAACCTTGAATAGGGTTGATATTTCACATGGTGCTATCGAAGGGTGCTATGGACGGGTATCGATATCGGCTAGTTTCCCCTCCTTGGTTACGCCTAACTAGTCGAGCTACCTATAAAGTCTCAGTGTCCATCGCCTGTCAAGGAAGTCCCTTCCTTCTGTGTGCAATTCTTTTTCTGGAAGGAGTTAGTTACTAATCGAGTGAGATCTTTTTTTTAATATATATTTTGTGACAATTGCGGGTAACTAGCCTACGAACCCTTAATATTGTTTTTGAAGATTTAACTTTTTCTCCTTACTAAGGTAAAATTTCTTTTTTCTTCATTTTTTAATTGAACCTTAAATATTGGGCCAATTTTGTCTAGCATAACACGCCTGATTTTTTTTGATTGAATTCTAAATTCCAGTTAAATTCGTCTAACCTTAAGCCAGTCCGATTTTGTATTGAATTTTGAACTTTTAATTAACTGATGCAATAACGTTGTAAGTAGTGCTATTTTTTTATTCTTAATTTTCCACAGTTTTGGCTTACTTTAGATACCTGTAGATCCGTTAATTAACCATTGATTAGGTGTTTTTATTTGAGTTACTTGAATTTTCCCATAGCAAGTAGTCATTTGCAGTAGCGCTGGCCTACATTCATATTTTCTTAAATTAAATTATTCGGGGGTTTGCTTAGGTAAAGCATGAGATTTACTCCATCAACTAATTGAGTAAAGGCTACTATTTCTCTTCGAAGTATAGTTATGATAAAATTTAATCTGCCAGAATTACTGGTCGTTTTCTCATCTCTTTTTAATCAGCTATGATTTATTTTCTTAATAGCAATAAACTAACTTTCCATTTATCGTATTCACCTGTTTTCATTTAGTTATTTAATTTCCAGAACTGCCCTTAAGTGGTAACGTTCCAGAGGAGAAGGTCGCAAGAAGTAGTAAGTATCTGGATTTTTTTATTACTTGCGCTCAATAATTGAAACTTCTGGATTTACTGGATTTGATATTTGATCAATATTTGAGTATGTGCTTCATTTTTTCGATTGTTAATACTGATAAATTTCTGGCATTAAAATCTGATCTAATTTCTATTTTTAATAATTTCTCTTTTCGTGCGAAGCTTAATTCTTTACGAATTCCAATCACAACTTGGATATTTTCTGTGGTTTTTTTCAATTCGTTCAAAAAAGCAATGGCGCCATTATATACATACCCACCTCTACTCTCTGATATTTGAGCTAGGGCCTAATTTGTTCGCTTTCACGACTATTCGTACAGATTTACGCACCCTTTAGTGATAAATTTTAAATTATCTTGGAATTTTATTCAGTACCAGTTTCTCTAATTCTGGGGTGAAGGTAATTGCGCCGAGAAAAATTACTAATAAGAATAAGCGTAACAACTGTACTAAATTAATAAATACATGATTTTGCTTCATAATTCGATAGTTTTACTTTTAATCCCTAGGGATTAAAAGTGCCACTTTAGTCCCCGAAATTAGGGATTAAAACCACTACTTTAAACCCCAAAGTTTTTTTGCTCTAGGAAAGAGCCAAATTTTAGTTAAAGTGATATGTGTAAATCTCTCAACTTAACTGTACTTTTGTTGATTTGTTCCATCTACAACAGTTTGTTTTGCAGGAAAATTTATATTTTTAAGGGTCCTGAATTTTACAATTGCAGAATAATCAAAATATTTATAATGGATTTTATTTATGCCATTTTCTCCTTGATAAATAAAAAATCAGTAACATGTTTCCCTAAATATGAAATTTTAAAACTATCTGTCATGTTTCCAAACAAATATGCTCTCCAGCAGTTACAGAATTTCTACATAGTTATATGGGTGATATATTTATTTCTTTGGCATAACTATTATTGTAATTAATAAAAATAATAATTATAAATTGTATTTAGTTTGTTTATACAATTTTGTATTAAGTATTCCATAATGTTAGTAGTGAAAAATCACACGATTTTAAAAAGGTGCATAGGTTAGTTTGTTAATTCCACACGATTCTTACCAAATCAACTTCAACTTTCTTTTCAATTGGCTCATATAACACCTCAACCATCTCAATTTGAACCAATTTTCGGGTTTCCGGCGCTTTTTTATCCTTTGTTTCGTCATTAATTTCATGGTCGTTCGATTTTTCAGAAGAATCGTTAGAGTTTAAGTCAACATTGTTATTTTCGGAACCTGATGGTGAAATGTCGTAAGTGGACGTTTTATGCGGCTCGGTGTCATGTACGGAGAATGATGGGGAGGCAACTAAACAATTTTTTTGACTTTGCCTGAATATCCGCCAGCTGGTGTCCGTATATCGTTGTGCGGCTTCCTGAAAATATGTCAATTGTAAGTTTAACAAAATAAAATACTATAACTTTACTTGACTAGATTATAAATATATTGTTATACTTATTTTATTCACTGGTATGTGAATAAAAAGAAAAGTGTAGAAGAGCCACAGAAGTATTTTTATTTAAAAGTGAGTACCTAATCGATTTTTTCAAAAAAGAAAAGGAAAAAGAACGACTTTCTAAAATAAAAGCAGTACATAATTGATTGTTTGCATACTCATATTTTCACAACTAAAGTGTGAATAATCGCTTCTTCTAGATTAATGATCCAAAAAAAAACGATTTTTCTGAAATAAAGCAGAAGAAGATCGATTTTCACAGATAAACCTGGAGTATCGATTCTCACAGATACAAGTCCGAAAAACAATTTTTCTTAATTATATGAATCGTTTTCTACAGACTACAGTTTGTTAAAATTAAATCTTTCTGAAATAAAACTGCGCATTTTCATGTAAGTAAACACAGAAAGTTTTTTGCAATTACTAATTTCAGCAGAATAGATAGTCGGGGAGCAAGCAATGTCTAAGATGCACTCTCTATATGTAAATCGACTTGGTACATCTGATTTTCAAGTTCTCCAGGCAATCCAGAATTGCGAAACTGGTCAAAATTGTCAATTTTTGAAAAATCTGAAATTTTATGGGATATTTTTTATTTTTGTTTATCACCCTATATCTCCCTTACTTTAAGCCTGATTAAATTAAAATTTTTAGGAAAGTCAATTTGGACACTTGTTATCATGAGTGGCATAAGACAAATGCAAAAAAATTTACGTGTCACCAGTTTCATTTTTTTTTAAGTTGATGGCACGAAATTTCTTAAAAATGCAGCAACAAATACTCGATCGAGTTTTTTTTTTGTTTTACGAGATAGATGTATATAGTTATAGCCAAAGATCCGACTTTTATATTTCGGTGATTTTTTTAATAACTACTTTAGGTTTCAAGAAAACGCTGCTGTAATATAACACTTCGACCGCCGCGTCGCGACAGTTGGCTTTGTACTGCACTGTAGTGGTGTGCCATATAGAAGCATCAAGCCGTTACGCTATAACTTTTTATCACATGCGCAGTTGCGTTTTAAGATGACTGTTGACTCCAACGCCATCTAGTGTAGGTGGCGTTGACTCGCGCGATTGCATTCGCGCCATGTCTTCGCGATGGACTAAAGTGGCAATCAATTTGCCTCAAGAGCCCTCGTGGTCGAAAGTTCTAGATGGTTAGGTCTCAATTCGGCGGCTATCGGCGGCCCGGGTTCAAACCTAGTCGCTTTTTTTTAATCTCTTAAGGTTAAGTTTCTAAACAGTTTTTTTCTTGTTCTTTTCAAGGTTTCGAAAAACTGAGCATGTCACAGAAAGTTATAGGGTAACGGCTAGACGCTAGTGTGCCGTTTTCGTTGAGCGTTGCGTTTTATGTTTCTGTCTCTCTTGGGACTCGCCTTTACCGAAAAAAAGCGAGAGAGACAGCGGCAAGACCTGAACAAAATAACCGCTTCGAACCGTACGTAGGAGCATAACAAACAAGTTGCTTTATTAACACAATGACTACTAAGACGTAAAACGTTGTTTGCCATAAAAGCAAATACTTTTTGGAAATAGCACATTTCTAGTATACAGCCGGGTTTTCCAAATTATGATTTTGTTAATAAGGCAACAAAACGTTACAAATGAGAAAATATAGGTTATCATTATAACATTGTTAATATAACTTGTAAAACAATTTTTCTTTTCTTAGATGTATAACTAGCAGTAGAAGAGCCCACTGTAGTACCCACTAACAAAGAGTGAGTCAAACCACACGAAAACTTAAGACTGCATGGGAGAATACATAACAGAATACAAGACCACTGATGAAATATATAATAAATTATAGTAACATTTTGTGCAATGCGATGTCTTCTCGAATTGAGGTTTTTTTTCTCTCTTCTAAAGCAAAAAAGTCTGGATAAATCGTTGGGGACCAACGTTATCAGGGAAGGGGAATGTGTAAACTACTAAAAAGCATAAACCTACTAATTAAATATCACCCTGTCCTAAGTTTGAACTTGAACTTGAAAAATGTTATATAAACATTCACAGTTAATTATAAACAACTAGAGCGTTTGACGGGAGCGATTTAAATCCTTAACGCTCAAGTGTTGCCGAACATGCTTTTGATAATAATCATAGAATAACAATTAAAAATTTAAAATTAATTCATAATATAACTGATAGGAGATTATTAGACGCATATGAAAGTATGGAAATTATTAGATGTAAGAATAGTTTAAATAGAGATAGAGGGCCTATTCCGTATAGTCCATTGTATTGGTTAATCAAGCGTGACTAGCGGGATCCCAGGATTGGTTCTTTCTAGTTCCGCTTAATTAAGCAAACAGTAGTATAAAAGGGAGTTAGGTAGATTTTAATTTTAGTTTTAATCATCTCCTGATGATGCTAACATGGTTAGCGAAACGCGCGTCGAGTGCAAATATTCTGTTTCGGTATTGTGGATAAAACTCTGTTTTAGAGCCTTAACGTTGCAGCCATCAGCATTTTGTAGCATATAAATACGCAGGCAAACGCCAAATTCATCAGGCTTTCGGGTCTCTTTCAACTCCGCTCAACCTAGCTGGGTATAGCACTCAGGTGCGTACACTTCTAGTTGTTCTATCCCACAACCTCAATATGTGTGAACACCTGTGCATAGGTACAGGGTGATCAGGTCCCTACCTAACCTGGATGTACGTGTATATAGGTACACGGTACCTAGGGGATTCTTAAAAGTAGTGTGAGTCGAATCTACGAGTGAAGTATCAAAATTTTCAGTAAGGAAATTTTTGGGGATTTTTAAAAGTAGTGCAAGTGCCTTGGAAACCTGTGACAAACCTAAATTAAAAACTCTAAAAGACTTACCATATAAATATCAAAACAAATACATAACTAAAAGACAACCCAGCTCACTCAAACTTTATTAATAAAACAGTGACCAAGGACCTAGGAATACTTTGAACTAAGCCTCCTTCGAAAAGACATGCAGTATTAGTATTAATTTGGGTATAGTATAAACTCTTAAGTCACCTATAAACAAAACCACGCAATTATTAATATACAGTCTAACCGTTGTTAATAAACTTGTTATTGTTTTTATCAACGTGTCTCCTTTATCATCTCTTCTTAATCTGACGTAGTGCCATCCCAAATCTGGGCTACTCTCCTGCACGCTAAGTAAGGCGTGGCGTCACAAGTAAAATACAAGTCATGACAATATAAAATTGATAAAAATGATAAAAAAGCATGCATTGCTACCAGTGCAGAAGCTCTGACCTCTACACCACTAGACCGCTTGAAAAGAATCCGCTGCACCGTAAAGACAAGAGTGATTCTAATACATTTGGCCACCCGTACTCTGCGCATGCAGAAGCCAGGAAGCCAAAGTGATATTCCTGTGTATAGATTTTGGTTTTTGGTTTTTCTGTCCGCCATAGTTTTTTGCACTGCCCTTTTAAAACGACGCCGACAATGGCAAAATTAATGGAAATTTCTTCCTTTGTAGAAATGTTTGGAAAAAACCATTAACTTCATGAATTGTTGGTAGAAGCTGAAAATATACACGAGGACATCGATATACCTGAAAACAGTTTTTTTTCCTTCAGAAAATGCAAAAGAGGAACAAACCGATGAAGAGAGTGGCGAAGAAGATACTGTGGGTAGTCATTTACGAGCTGAAACTGAAGTTATGAATAACACAGAAAAAACCTGTCTAACAGCAACTTCGATAGTGAGGACGATCTTCACTTGTCAAGATTTTTGAAATTAAGTAAGACCGAATCAGCTAGAAAGCCAACTTCAAAGTTTCGCTAGAAAAAAGTGATCTTGCACCCCAAGAAAATATTTGATGGAAAAACATCATTGGTCTAAAAAGGCAAGTTACTCCGGTTGATAGATTCTAACAATCATTTGGATATTCTCGTTCCAATATCAGTAATTAGCGAATTTTCTGTATCCATTCTCGTTTAAATCTCCAAAAGCAATAATTTAATTTCTTAAATTTTAAAATTTCAATATAATCTAGCACGCCATTGGAATTCCTCAGTTTATTATGTTAATTGATTTCTCTACGCTTTGAAAATTTGAATAGGTGTCGATGCAGATAGACAACCAGTAATACTGAGTGTATATTGGGCATCAGTTTGTAACGAAATAATAATTACTTCGATACATGGTTTTTCATATTTGAAGATTTCTTTCTAATAAAGTGATTTTTATGCAAATTTCTACATACGGCTGATTTCTGCAATTGAATAAAGTTTCAATAAAAGTTAATTCATTTATACATAGGTGGAGCTACCATTAAAACTGTACGGGTAGTATATCTACATCGTTTTCTATACCAATTTTTTTTATTATACCAGCCATTGGTAATAAAGGGCGATAATAATTCTAATAATTTATGAGACGTCTCCCTCGACGCGGTTCGGACCGGTATTGAAATCAAACGGCCAGCCAGGTTTTGTCTTTGAGTTAACGTCTAGGCAAAGTTTACAGAATATAATTATATTATATTATGTAAACTTTGGTCTAGGTGAGCAGGCCATTTTATTTTTGCTGGGTATGATTTTGCACATTCAGTTTTTAAGTTTATCGAATTTATTTTTCTGTTTTAGGAATGTTTTAGGACAATTTTCGAAATATAAAGGGATTTTCAAAGCTGTGATCTGGTCAACAACATTTCTGATTAGATATCTGAAGTAGATTTCTAACATTTAAATTTGTAAATTGTATTCTCTTTTCATCGTGGCCATCTTGGCACTTTTTAGGATATATTTTTGATCTTATTGGAACCTTTATCGAATATAGTTCGATATATTTATCGTGACTTTTGTTATCTTTTACAGAAATATTTAACTTCGCAGTTTGAAGTTAGCAAGGAGAATTTCTAACTAACACCGTTTTATTACCAGTTTCTGTTGGTTTTTTATGTTTTTAGCAAGTTTCTGGTGCCAATCCGACGTTTTTTTAAAGTCATCCATAGTCAACATAGGCCCTTGCCAAATTTGGGAAGAGACGGATGGTTAACCATTAAACCTTCAGCTTCCTGCCTGTAGAGGAATTGAGAAATCCCACTTTCTGGAGTCTAAGGTGAGTTCTCTTTTCTTATTTCTAGTTTATGAAATATAATATTGAATTTTTTTTGAAGGCTCACCTTGGATTTTTACTGTTTCTCTCTGACAACAGCGGACGGTAAATTTATACCTTTTCTCTTTGTATATCTTGCTCTTTGCCAAACTTTTAACTAAATTTACTTTCTTCTGGCACTTAAAGCTCACATGGGCGGGATTCTTGAGAACGATTGACATTTTGTGTAATGCCGATCGGTTTAATATTGTAATTTTTTGCTTTTACGGTTTTATTTATGCATGAATTTGACTTGTGGGAATTTGCATAACTACAAATTCACAATTTTGAAGTAATCATATCCTTCTCCCAATTTTTTTTTGACTCGTATTTTGCTAATTTTTTGAACTTTTCTATTCAATCAACTTTTTGTGGACCTTTCATTTCTTTTGCACTTAATTAGAAGTGTGCTAAGCCAGGTTTAATCAATTTTTTTCAGAGTAAACTTGAGTATCAGAATAATTACGAATCTTGTATTTTCTTTATAGATTTAATTCTTAATTAATAGAGTTTAAAACTTTTTGCTGTTCATTTTTCATTCCTTCTTTTGATATCAATCAACATGCTGGTCTACAACCAATTTTTCTTTTGCATCTTCTCACGGAGATTGGCCGAAGAACTCATATTGACTATCAAAAATCAATCGAGAGGACCATTGTAGCACAGTCTAGACGGACCAACTGCCGTAGAATATTAGTTTTTAAAAATCCTCTAGTATTATCCTCACCTATAAAGGCCTAACAAAAAACAGGCACACCTTAAGAAGAGGAATGAAGTGAAAAGCCATGTGTCCAACCAGGGTCGTACGTCTAGACGAAGCTAAGTATTCTGTTTGCCAATTTGAAGATCATTGTAAAGACCAGAATATTTAATTCATAACTAATTTTAATTATTGATTTTTAACTGTATTTTTTTTGGTCAATTCTAAAATTTAATTAACTGATTTAATTCTCAAGCTCTATAAGAAATTTGTTCAACCAAGTTGTTATTTTAACTGCTTCATTTTAATTTTATCTATTCAAATAAATTATTGTAAATTTGTTTTTAAGAATATCTTTCATTTCCTGCAAGAAACGAGATTCTGCAATTCTCAACGTCTATCAAGTAATTTTTGTCAGTTATTTTAAGCTTTTATTGGTAATACTTGACAGTTACTTTGAGAATTAAGGAATGTCTGGCGCCCAAATAAACAAATATTTACGACAAATAAGATTACCCACGCTTAATCTATAATAGCCGGTATACTATTACATTTCCATAAAATCAGGAACATAATAAATACATTTCAAGTTTTATAGGTTTTCATTAGTGTCCAACATAACTGGTGTTTTGTTTTGACAGTTTAATAATTCTGAATGTGTTTGAAGGATGTTTGATCGAGATTTTGAGGAATTTTCTTATGATGGATTGAGGTCGTGCTTTTCGAGTCACAAGTTAAAGCGATATTTGAATTGGCCTCGTGTCGACTGGGATATTGTGGTTTGATTTCGTGTGTATCCTGCGGAAATCAGCTTTTATGACTTCGAGTGAATAAAACCGATCGTAGCTTGATGAAAGTACATCTATATTACGATTCCCTTATGAACTTTATTTAAACCAATAGGAATGCACAAAAGTGACAGTTAATAGGCGGAACTAGACAAATGAGGGCAAACGCATAACCCTCCTCGCTTCGGGGACGCAACCGACTAAAACTAACCCAAGGCATGCCCAAAATCAGTTCTAATCTAGCAGAAAAACTTACTGGCTCTGTTTTACATTTTTCAAATTTCATAAATTGCATCTAGCTCCACCCAATAAATGTCACTCTTGTACATTCCTATTGGCTTAATTATGGCTCATAAACGGATCGTGGTATACATGTGCTCGTAGTGGAATCACGAGTCTCGTTGACTTTCTTCAGGCCTAAAAGTGGCAGTCGAGCGACGTAGGTGTCGAAATGTTATAATTCCTTGGGAATTGACTAGGCTTGTAGTAACTTTTGACTCTATAGCATCCTAGGATGGATACGCCGAAACCTGAAGGAGATCCATACCAACAGGTAATTATTTACAGTGATGGACGAGTTTTTTTTAGCAGCACGAGGACGCCACTTTGAGACTTGATGTTCGTTTTATTTTATTTCAGGCTCAAAATGAAACTCAAATTCTAACTCTAACTTTAACTTTTCTCTAATTCTAATTTTAATTCTAACTTTAATGGATTCTTGAGTTTGAACTCTGGTTCGAGTTGATTGATGCAATCTCAATTCATATGGTCGGATGAGGAGACTGTAGAAGAGGATCTGGAGATTCCAGTACGCAGTACCATTTCTAAAATCGTAGCCTGGTCGTAGAATCGGCCTTTTTTGTTTTGACTTCATTAAGTAGGCAGTTTAAAAATAAGAGTTCGGTAAATTAAAAGTTTAGCTACCATATTTTTGACAAATATGAATTTTTACAAGTAATGCAAGAAAACAGTTTTTGGTAGGAATGAAAAAATCATATTTCTGAAATATATAGTGATGGGACAAATATGGGATTTCTAACCTGTGGGAAGACAAAGAAGGTTTTGCGTTCTGTAAAAATAAACCATTTATTTAAAATAAATTAAAAATAAAGTGTTGTAATTATAAAGTATGGTAAATGGCAAAACAATATTTGCATAACCCTGTGTAACACATTCGACAAATTGTATTGCTGCGGCGCTCTTTTTGTGTTGAGAACACCGAACACCTCGTCTTCTCTTTGTCGTTCCTACAGGCAAGTGTTTTCCTATATTTTTCATAACTTTAACTCTCTTTGAAGGCCTACCACATTCAGTTCGTCGAAGTTTGACTGATGTAGGTAGGCCTTTTTCCTTTTTCCCTAAGATCTTCTGGCAAAGACAATGGAAAGTCCAATAGGTGTACCTTTTTGAACTCGATGTGGCTCATTGTGTATGATCCAGATGTTTACTACATATATTATTAGCAATCGGCAAAACACTTGTCTCCACCACTTACATGATTTTCTACCCATGTCGTATACACCACTCATTTGGTCCGCAACTTTATTGCCAGATTTGTCTTTTCTCTTTACACTCGTTATGTCTGGATTGTGACAGTTACTCAACAGAATAACCTGCTTAATATCTTGCCTTTTGATTGCGATAGAGCTTGACTATTAGTCAAGAATTCGCATTCACCTCCAGTCATTTTCCTTTTTTTTCTATATTTCTTTTGTCATGGCCTTTCTGGTCAGAATGGCCGTCCCTACTGCCGGATATTGAAGAGACCGAAATTAAAAATCGATCAAATTCGAGAACTACATTTGGATTTTTTTTAAGTTTCTTTTCACGTCATCTTCGCCAGAGTACACATTTGCATCATATGTTCAAGGATGACCTGCCCTTGAACTCCACCATGCTCTCGACAATACTTTGGTACCTACCATCAGACCGGAACTTCTGAAACGTATGCTTGCAACAAGAGTGAAGCTCCTGTATGTAGTAGATTTTATTAAAGCCCTCTGGTTTTTTTAGGACTGTTGAAATAAAGTTTGCAAACACCTGCTTCTAGATATGGTTAAATATATCACTTTGTTTCCCAAAGATGGATGAGATGACCAATAATGCTGAAGTTTTGTGAGTTTGTTCTAGCATATCACTAATGAGTAATCCATAAAGGTCATAATTTCTCCTGCATCAATGAAAGCGACAGACTTATTATTCTCGCGATTTTAAATCTGAAAAATGAACAAACTCTTTGGGAAAGGTTTGTTGCATACTTCCAACTCAGAAGAACTTACAAAAATGAAAGGACCAAAGACACATTGAGTTTTATTTGGAATACCGAGCCCTGTTATGTGGATATTTGTCAGTAACGATCATATATTGCTCTATCCACAGTGTCACAGGCCGTTTTGTCCGGCGTATATCGATGCGTAAATCACCCTAGAATTTGTCACCCTTCGCATGGTCCCGAACGCATTCGCGGGTAATAACGCGAAGACCCTCGTAGATATGCCGGCTGACTTGGCCTCGTCGCTCTCTCGATCGAGAAATTTTAATAAATCCGCGCTGCGAAACGATTCGATTTTCAACAAATTGAATTTAGCGCGTGAAGATTAAGTCGATGGTAGAAGGCTCGGTTTCCGGCTCCATAGCAAACTGTTTTGGGATTGGTTGATGGGATTGAGCTTCTCACGCATTTATTTTAATTGTCTATGAATAATTGGAAATTCTATTAATTGAAGTGACTTAATGACAATGCGCTTTTGGCTACTCTGGGTAGTTTTTTTTGAAGATGCCTGTGCATCGAAATCCCAGGTTTTTATCTTTTAATTCCGTTGGATGAGTTATTGAGATGAACATGGATCAACGATGCAGGATATTCATTGGTTGATCGAGTTTTTTCCGAGATGGGAATCTTCGTGCGGCTTGCTGCTCTTCGGGTTTCGGTCGCTTGGGTCACTCATTTACGATGAACCGAGTCAAGCAGTCATTTTTAGACGCCGGTTGGGAACAATTGTGATTTTTACCTGTTAATGGGATTTTTCTGACCAGATCGTTTTAACAGTTTCAGTCTTTAGTTTTGCCTTAACTTTTCGTAAGTGTTGGTGTCTGAAACGGCCCTTTGTGGGATTTGAGTGCTGCTTTGCAAGGTGATTGGAGTTTTTTGTGCATTTTTTTTTGTCTCTCTGTAAACGCCATCATTTTCTGATGCACGTGGGCCCTTGCCCTTGCCCAACTGAAAGCCGTCTAGCGTTAAGCAACTGGCTACCCCCCTACACAGGTAAATTATTGTTTTTTTATTCTGATTCCTCTTTTTCCTTGATGGTTGATTTTGATCACCGAGTTATAATTCTCATCCAATAAGAGTTACGTGTGGAACCTTGAATATGTGTTATTTCACAGGGGACTACCGTTGGGTCACTGACTACAGTTGAAGTTGCTACTACCGTTGGGGTTGCCACTACCGTTAGGTCAACGACTACCGTTGGGTTTACGTCTATTGTGAGGTCTATTGCTACCGTCGTGTTGTTCTTGGTTATCTACGAGCATCGTTAGCGGCAGAGCCTAAAATGCTGGCTTTAATTTAATCAAATTCTAAAATTCAGATAGATCCACTGATCTAGAGTAAATTAGATTTTGGATCGAATTTTTTTGAACTATTAATTGACTGACGCAATAACGTTGTAGGCCGAACTAGTTTATTATTGTTCTCAATTTTCACGATTTCTGGCTTACATTGGATAACCGTAGATCAGATCACTACTAGTTTCCTAGTGGACTTTGCGTTATTTGTTTTTAATTGTTTTTTTTATTGCGGCCTTTGATATTTTCTTTACTTGAACAGATTGTTTATTATCTTTGTCCTACTGGTAACTTGACCGTGGAGTAAATTGCCATATGTTAAGGTCTGTAATTAATTGGTGGCTATAATAACGCCAGATCTAACTAGTTTATTTGTATATTGCTTTTGCGGCAGTTATCAACGAAACTTAACTGAACTGAATATCCTTAGTTAGTTATACGGCATATGTGACGGATCATGATTCGAGGCCGTGATTTAGTCCATAATTAGGTGATTACTCGAGCTAATTGAACTTACCTATACCGTGAAGTTATTTGCAGTATCGCTGGCTTTCGACATATTTTACCGACGTTCTTTTTATTAATGCTTTAAGCGATCGTCATCAATTACAATTAAATATTTTGGAAATTGTTTAAGAGTAAGCGTGTGAATTATTTCACCGAGTAGTTTAAGAATACAGTGTAACCATAAGAATTGACTACTGAAATTTTCTCCAACTTATTTTTTTTCTCCCCCCTGGCCAGCTCTGATATTTTATTATTAGGTAATAAAACCAATCCTTTGTATGTTTATTTACCTGTTTTATTTAATTGATTTTTTTTAATTGTTACTCTGAAGGAAAGGCCCATTACAGTAAGTATCTGTTTCTTTTATTACTTTGCGCTCAATAATTGAATCGTTCTTGACTTACCTTTGATTAATATTCGAGTATTTGTTCATCGTTCACTTTATTTATTTTTGATCAATTTTTGAGTATTTGTTCTCATCGACTTTAGTGTTCGGTTCATATGAATACTTGCTTTATACCGACCTTGATTTTTGATTAATTTCTGGGTAATTATTTTTTCGCTATTATTACTGATATATTGCCGGAATATATTATATTTAACCTATTTTTCTAACTTAATTTTTATTTTTTTATTGATCGATTTTCTTGATAGAAATAAATAACGAATTTTTGGTATTCATTTATATTGTCGCGAAGCTTAAGCTAAAACGAGTTCCATATTTCAACTTTGGGGTAATTCTCGCTTGTGCTGTCTAAAAGCCCGTGATGCCTTAAATAAATCAACCCGCACCCTACTCTCCGGTATTTGAGCTAGGGCCTAATTTATACGCTCGACGACAGCTCGTTTTAGCCTACGCATTGACATACTTTATTTTTCTATTTCATTCAATATCTAATTTTAACTTCTCAAATTTAAAATTTTTCTTTCGATTTCACATTATTCACTCCCAGTTCTTTCTAAGCTGGAGTGAAGGTTTGCGGCCATAAGGGCTAAAAGAGCGTAATAACAGCAGGAGTTTCAACTTGTTCGTTTAGGTGCTTTGCATTGATGTTCTTCTTCACTGCTCTCAATATTTTCTTTTCCACTTTTCTCTTGGGATGCATCGAACGGCTTATAGGGCTTGCCAGACTCATCACCGTTATGAAAGGGATCTTCTTCTGATGAGGACTTCCCGGAAGCACTATTCCATTCATCATGCGGAGTTAGATCCTCTATATTATCGGCAATGTCCTCAAGTTCAGCTTCAGTCAACTTTCTTCTCTTCATGCTGTAAGAAGCTATTGGAATGTAAATAACTGAATCAAAAACCCCACTGGGCCACAGGTATCTTAGTCACAATTATTGTGCCATAATTTGCAATAAAATTTGAAGAAAATAAAAAAAGCTTAATGATCAACTTATCTGAAAATATCGTTTCAAAAAACGACACTAAAAGTGCAAAATTTTTTCAAAAACGGGTTAAAAAGTAAGTCACGTACAGTTTGTTCGCTGTTTGCAAGCAGATTAGTACTCTTACAGCGTTTTGCTGCAGACAAAAACAAGACAAAAACAACAAATATACTTAAAAGGCCCATTAGAACGGGATTTCTATGTAACACGGGACTTATAAGACACAGTTGATGTTTTGGAAAAGTCGTTGGGATCTATATGTCTCGGTGGACCTCAAAGGGATACTCCGTTTATCTTTTCATGAATTTGTTTAAGTGTACAACCTAACGATGTAGGTGTATCCTGAGTTTTTGACATTACTTACTCCCTGCAAAAAAGGTTTCAAAAATCTTTAAATTTATGTAAAGCAAAATACCTCAGTATAAATATTTTATGTTCTTTACATTCTTCATACTTAGGTACCTTTCTTCTAAGTGACCTTCACTGATGATTTTTACTAAATTTTGCACAGAATAAAACTTTCGTTAGCTCGGAGGCGAGCATGAGTACTGAGTAGTGAGCTAACGGTGGTGGGAGTCATGGCAAATATTGTAAAACATGAAAAATATGATGTCAATTCTTGATGGTGCTCCAGTATTTGGATTTATATGAAACGTTGTTAAAACGCAATTCGTGTCACATCAGAAGATCTTTTTAAGTGACCTCATTTTCTCGTTACATTTAGCCTCCCAATATCAATCGCCGATAAATTAATTAATCATATATTTTTTCGAGATTTGAACATATTATTTTGTTCTAACTTTATTTTAACGGTCAGTGACTACTTAATTTACGGACCACACACTCGATCAAAGCACCATTATTATAACTTGATCTCTATGCGACCAGCTTATCGCTATTAAAATTAAGTGCCATATGAACGCGCAATTTCATATAACATTTATTGAATTTTCAATAGGCATTATTATTTCACTGATTGCAATGAATTACAATTTTCTTTCATGGTAATCGCTGTTTCAATACCTGGTCTAGTTTCTTCAAAATTCACGATTTAGTCTAGAGCTGCTTTATTTGCATATTGTTAGGATAGATCGGTTTAGAGAAGTTTAGAGAAGAAGGCGCCAATTCTTACGCCATAAAATCATTGTTTATCTCTGCGTCGAGTTTCTTAAACATTATGACAATTTTACTGTGCCCGAGAAGTAACAGAGTAATATAAACAGTGTGTGCTTAAAACCGCACGACAAAAGTGAAATCTTCAGCAGAGCGATATTAAAAACTATATAAAATTAAAAAAATATCTTGCCACCGACGGGAATCGAACCCGGGCCGTGATAATGACAAGCAGAAGGTCTGGCCACTGCACCACCAGATGTGTTGAAATCAGTTCACTGGATCGTAGATACATGGTTAATTCTGATACATTCGGCATACATTGCTGTTTAGTTAACTTAAAGTACTTAAACTTAACTTGATTCTATCTACATAAGATTTTTAATACAAACCATGTTTTTTTTACAATCATATCACACAAACCCAAGTATGTACTTTAAACTGAAAAAGCACATTAAAAATTGTAACACCATTGATTGACCTTAGGAACACCAATCACAGCAACGCATATTTTAACTCAAATTCAAAACCGAAGTGAGACGACCTTTAGTTTTTAATTCCACTTTCCTCTCCAAACTTAAATTAGCCATTACTAAATGTTTAAAATCAGACACCTACATGTTTCCAATTAAAAGTTGATTAGTTTTATTTAAAACATGCTACACACCACACGTACGAAGTCCCAGTCGACAGCCGTTAATCTGCCCGCTGCCGTGCAAAAAATATAAACAAGCACGTGAAAGGATCGAACACGTTGAGTCCGCAGTACCGTATGTATATTTTCGTCTAGGTACACCAAATTTTTAACCTTTGTGTTCCCGATTCCACACGACTCGACGGCGACGTGACGTTGGCCGAATTTATCAGAATTACCACTGTCGTTCCAGTCCAGAGAATTGCTTTCAACAGGTCTGGTAGTGCAGTGGTAAAGCCCTGTGCTTGTAATATGGGTGGCCCGCGTTCGATTCCTCTCGTTGACAAGACATGTTTTTTTATTTTTTGAGGTTACGTTTGTATCTTTTTTAACTGATTTCCACTATTAATTATGTTATAAAAAGTGAGCTCCAGGCACCGACAGCAGTTTTTGTCTATCTCTTTTAGAAATGTGAGTTTCCCTTTAAAATTGCCCAATTAGCCCACCCTCCATTACCTCTCTTTGTTCGATATGCCCTAAAATTTTAAGTTACTGTAATCGATTTTTCTCTAATTTTGTTTCTCTAGGCTAAACTTTATTGGTCGATGTAGTAATAGTGCAAAAATAGGCGCGCGCTACTCTGAATATAACCCCCATCTCGAATCGTATAAATTAGGGCACATATAAATTAAAAAAATGACCCAAACGTTAACTTAGACCCCCCCCTTTGTGGCGTATTATTTTCAAAAATTTAGTTGCGCTATAATTTTTTCTAGTTTTGCCAGCTCCAAAAAAAGCTGTCCTAGCTCCAAAAAAGATGTGCTAGCCAGTATTGCAATTAAAAAAGGTGCGGTAGGGGCTAGCGTTAACCTAGCCTGCCCCCTCCCCCCGCATAAATTAGAGAATATCCTTAATACTATATGCGTGCTAGCTCTAAAAAAATTGCGCTCGACAAGGTTCTGTGCTAGCGTTTTAAAGAAAAAATCAATGAAGTTAACGGACCTTCGATATCGAGGAAATGGCTGGTCGAAGAAATATTGGTTGTGGTTGGAATACTGCTTTCGCGGATTCATTTCTGCAATATCGTAAACTGCGATAGAGCTAATATTAAATGGATTTGTTTAGGTTGAACGATTTAATGTAAAATAATGTATACGTTTTATGGTAGCCAATTTAAAGTAGAGATGATTATATAAGTATATAGTTATATATACAAATTTTAAAAACACTGTGAGGAGAGGGGGAAGGAGTCATGTCTCACCAGTCGCCACTGGATCTGTCACTGCATACTTTACAATCTGCATTATTTTTTTACATGAATTGTTTGAAATGTATCAATTAGACGTGCCATGACCACCATTTCAACAACAGATCGGCGCGTAGATGTATTTCTGTAACTAATTGTTTCCTGAAGTTTCTGGATCTAAACGTTTGATGTTTTTGTAACTTGTGCAAAATAAAGGCATTATTAGCTGCTACGTGGAACAATCAAAAGAATACTTTTCGTCACCATTTGGATGATATTCGGGAAAATACGTAGGGTGTTGCATAATGGATAGCAACCTCAACGCCTTCCATAATCACAAATCACTGTGGGTTTTTTTTATGAATTCCTCAATAGCGTGACCTTCAACATTTTTGGTTTGTCTGATAAGATTTTGCACAGAGTTATCATATACGGTAGATAACATGAGTAGCACCATTTTATTCTTCCATGCTAACATTGATATTGCATTGCCATGGCTGCGTAATATTTCACTTTTCTTCAATTTTTTTATACCTTTACTTTTAAATTGTTTTGGAATCCCCTTGCGGTTGGCCATTACAGTTCCTGTTAGAGAATTGAAGGGAGTTGGCGCTGTTACCCGCCTCTGCCACTGGAACCTCTGCAGGTTTATTGTAGCACTCCAAACCATGCTAAGAGGACCTAATCCGGTTCGGTCTTTCTAAATAAACTCCACAAATGGAGTAACGGCTTCTCCATGTACTTTGCAGGTCCGGCTTTGGCTTCTCCCAGTCTTTTACACTTGAGCCTGCAGAGAACCTCGCACTCGCACCACACGTGTTTTGGAGTTTTCTTCTCCTCCTGACTTTTGCGCTGCGTCTCTTTACTCCCAACTGATTTTATTGGGGTGGGGAAACGTGATGATTCCAAAAAGTCTTTCCCGTGTAAAAACGTCTTTAAAATCGGCTGATGGTCAATCCAGCAAATAGAAAAATAATCAGATAATTTACACTTTGGATTTACAGCCATGTTTATTAGAACTCCTTAAAATGCGTTGAATTCATCTAACCCGAGCAGTTTCCAAGAACTCTAGATTGACCTTTTTGTAAATAGTGTTTTTTTATTTATTTTTCTGCAGCTTATCTAAGAAATATTATCACATAATTATATAAGTTTTGGTGTAAAATAGTAAAATACATGCCTATTTGTCTCGTCCACAAATGCTTGCATAAGTTTATCGGTAAAAAAGCGGAAAAAAACCCCAATTCGTATAATGGTGGATTGACTCTGGATGGATGGTACCTAACATATTCGCTAAATGGAAATGTCTCAAATCGTGAATCACTTTCCGTCCATGGTCTCCATAAATCCTCCAGGTTGTCAAGAAATTCATTAGGTTCTTCCTACGAATCATGCAAACTCAGATTTTCGTCTATAAATTGTTCCTCATCACTCTCTGAACTAAGCTCACACTCAAATTGTTTGTCAGTATAGTGTAATTCTTCTAAATCAGCGTGAGTTATTTTTTTCTTTTCGTCAGTATTAAAAATACTTTGAACAATAATTACAAATAAATACATGTCGCCTAACTCTGCAAACAGACCAAATTAAAATGCACGCGTATACGGCATACATACGCTGGCAAATCAGCTGTTTAATCGAGAAGTAACGACATGTTAAAATCGAAGCAAGCCGATTCCTATATACATTTTGCCGTGAAATTTAAAATTGTTATTAGTTTTGTTATGGCATCAGTGAATAACGAGCTACTAGACTTATAATTAGTGTCATGTGTAAACAGCACAGGTCAAAACGATGAGATCTATACGATCTAGGCGCTGCTATTATTATTATTATTATTATTATTATTATTATTATTATTATTAATATTATTATTATTATTATTATTATTTTTTTTTTTTTTTTTTTTTTTT
>MU183945.1:144900-167672 GCA_016904865.1 Pissodes strobi
TACGATCGATAATTAACTAACGTTTAGGGCAATAATTCGTACATTCATAAGGGGCGTTCGTTTGCAAATAATGCGTGTAGTGACTGCATTGACCATATTGTAAGAAGACAAGTGTATTTAAATAACTTTATAACCCAGTGACTAATTAGACTATATACCTGTATATATCATATTAACATTTTACCGCTAGACCTTCTACTATAAGTGTCTATATACCATTTACCATCTAACATTAAACCAGTAATGTTTGTTAGGATTTATAATCTATCTCAGCCATGTGTAATCGCATTTATGCTAAATTTGCAGTCTTTCTTTATCGACCAAACCGCAGGGCGCAGATAAACACATTCTTAATAAAAAGGTGAAGCGAATCCACAAAACTATTTAACTTGTCGCCTGCCTAAAAAGCTCCCAATTTTTGTAACCGCTTGCAAAAATAAATAGCATCTCGACCAGATAAAAAAGCAGGTTACGACAGTAGTATTGGATCCATACCAACAGGATACACAGACTACAATTATTATTGTAGCTAATACTTGGCTAACAAAATGTTGTAGATATTTAACTGTTTTTCGCGATCAAAAGGTGAAAACATTATAATTTTTTCTGCCTTATTATTATACATTGTGCATTGGTATCAACTCAGTTTGAATACACTATTATGTCGTAGTTTTTTTTGTATCGGCAAGATGTCCTTATCTTTTGTTGTATTTGTTCTTGGCATACAAAAGTATACCAAGCCATTTCAGGCTTTTAAAAAGTGATCAACACCATTGTATAAAAATAATAAGAGCTGAAAGAGCTTATAATATATCCGTTATAAATAAAACCCATTTCAGATTGAACGTACATTACCAATTATTATTCGTTTTGATATTGATATATTTCATAGTTACTACTTTATATTTTCTCTTCGCGTTTTTCTAAACTTTTAAAAAATACAGAACAAAGCGTCCAAAATTTTAACTTGTATTACAGTTATCTGTGTCCTATTATAATGTGATATATGTAAAGTGCCACCGCTTGCTAAGTTTACTCACGCTTCGAAGAATCTACATTTAATGCATTAAAAGCTAAATACGCAAGACATGTTTAAAAACACTGCTTTGCCGACAAAGCTAATTCGAGGACAGCTTTACAACAGACAAATCTTTTTTTATGATTTAAGTCGATGTCATTGCCGAATTATCATATTACATATATAAATTCTTGCAGAATACTAACGAGTTATTATATCTTCCCAAGTAACTTAAACTAGTCTAGATCTGAAATAAGAACAACGATCTAGATAAACATGGTATCCAGTTTGTATGGGGTGAGTGCTATAATATAACTATATACGAGCTGGGCAACCAGGACGTTATAAATTATTATATAAATATTACATAAATAGAAAACAAT
The DNA here is from genome assembly GCA_016904865.1 of Pissodes strobi. Lineage (NCBI taxonomy): Eukaryota > Metazoa > Arthropoda > Insecta > Coleoptera > Curculionidae > Pissodes > Pissodes strobi. Next base: position 146,302 of record MU183945.1, read on the forward strand.
ATTATAGCAAAATAATATATATGACGTGGTAGACCAGACATACAGACTTACCGGGCCCATGAATTGACATTTTTCCCGCCACTTTCTAATTTCCATTCTTTCATTACTTATTTTCAAGGTAAATGTTACAAATTATATAAAAATGCTGTATCAATCACTATGTAAACGACATTGCAGACGTTTGGCTGGCGAATAAAAGATCAAAGAAAAATCCATAGTTCAAAAGGTTGTCAGATATTTTTTGCAATTTGAAGAACATACAATACACTGACTCAAATAATTCACCAGGAATTCGCAACGAAGCTAGAGTCTGACGTAGACAGGATATATCTTAGAGCCATCCTAATCTGATTCCTGACACGGCTCAGACCTTTCCTGCGTGCGACAGGCCGCTAACTTCACTGCCAATTTTTCACATGTCATTTGAAGCAGTGTATCATGTACTTCTTTATATTTACTTGAAGTATTTTATTGGATGGCCTTTTTATCTTTTCTATAATATCTACTTTGAAAATAGTAGTAGTCACAAGCATACGATTTTTTTGTGAATCGATAATTTGAAAAAATAGAAAATGCCGTACAAGTATTAAAAATGAAATACTGAACTTATTATAATTTTATTGTAAACGAATCACTACTGGAAATTAAGTCAATCTCGTCACGCTATCATCTTGAGACATTAGTATTTATTTATTTAGCCACTTATCACATATAACTTTAACAAGACACACATATGTTTCGTGCCTGCAGACCTATTTTTGTGGATGCCTCAATCAAAGTATTCTTTGTGTTATGTAAACATGATAATGTTTATTTTAAATTGTCGCAGATTGCATGGGTACACTCACTTTCTGAGATTATCCACGAGCATACCATTATTTGCATGAAATAAAAAAAATCGCTAGGCTATAACATTAAGCTCAAAAGCTCAAGACATTTATTAAAAGCTAATCTTTTGAAGCAATTTGTTTTATATAAACTTCAGGGAAATTTGGTACTTGCTATTCATTCTATTTTTAATCGTTTCATTGAATTTTCTCTTATGTTAACAAAATCTTCCTAAGGCTATATGTTTTATTGCAAATTCACTCATTTATTAATGTTATTGCCATTGTACCTTTATGGAAAAAAATTGCTTGAATTAAAGAGAACAAGATTCAAAAAACAGCCTAGCAAAAATATCCTAGTTCATGGTCATATAACATGCCATGACAAATTTCACATCCAATCAAAATACGATCATTTATTACGGAATTATATATTGGTCTAACTTCTAGCTCTAACTCTGACAGTAGATAGGGCAATTCTAAGTAGAGGTTCAAGTTCCATGGAAGCAGTGCTACCGTCGTTCTGTGCCAGCTCGGCTGCGCTATCAGTGCCGTACAGTGAAAAAAATTCTATTTCGTTATTGTGGGTAATACAGTGTTTTAGTGCATTTTGACGAAGGTTCCAAATCCCCACATAGATGCAATTAGGTGTCTGCTCTGAGTCGATCCTTGTCGATATAGGGCTTTGCGGCTTCGGCGTTTGACTATCGATGAATATGCAGATATGCTTACCGCGATATCATCTACAGATATTTTCTTGTACGCAATCGTATATCGCAATAGTATTTCCAGAACAAGCTCATTTTATTTCTAGGTATTTTTTCAAAAATACCCTCTCTAATTCTTGCCATCGTTAGTGGTCTCTCTGTGTACCAAATTAGTATTTCAAGCTCCTGCATAATGTCCGTTACTTATTTGAGTGTTAGGACCGATGCCATGGCATCTCTTTTTGACAGAAGAGCATCGGTCATCAATCAATTTGACCAAACGCGTTTGCATACAGTTCCTCTGTAGCCATTGATCTCAGTTCAGTCGAACTGAAACCTTCCGAGCTTCTTCCTCCCAGATTAGCCTTCAATGCTAGGGTTGGCGTGGTTCCCTAGGCTAAACCTGTGGCGCGGGCCCTACCGGGGAAAATATATTTTTTTAGATAACCAACAAGAACCGCATTTTCAGCAATTACCCAGATAAAACTTAAAAATTAGCGTTTCAAATTTATTATTAAAATATAAACTTTACTTGCGACGTACCAGTACATCATTTAGAATTTGATGAATTCATGAGATGATAAAAATGAAAAGAACTGAACATTATTAAGGTAATATAACTTAATGTTTTCAAATACTGAACTTTCCCAAACAATCTCACATAATCTTAATGGCTAATTAGTTTACGCCTAATCAGTTCATTTCCTAATTGATTCACCTACATTTTGAACTGGTGCAATTATCTCTTCATTAAAAACTTTTTGAGAAAATCAAAGAGTATCAATTAGTCTGCATGCCTCAGTCCTCTGCCGCAACGATGATTCAAACTGATTTATGATAGGAATGAAATTTTGAGTTCGCAATTTTTCTGATGGGGTTAGCTCAACTTTTGGCGCTTAAACACAGTCAGGAGGTGACAAATGCTCTTTTATTTTTGTGTTTTTGTTGTGTTTCATTCTCAGACCTATGCAATCAGAATCAGCTAACTCAGCAGCTTTCCCCCCATATTCTTCAAAGCTATCTCGTCTTATGCTTGTAAAGCTTGTTGGGGATGTCAGTGCTCAGGCGACTGTATTTGCGTCCAATCTAGGGTTCTGCAGAATGTCACTAGTTCTGTTTACTTGACCCAAGATATCTTCCCAAAATACTGTGTATAGCCGAGTTTCCAACCTCGGCAGGTTGTCATGCAAACTTAGCGCAATAACACGTTATTTACCTGAATCTTCTTTGTCCTGTACAATAATTTCAAAAAGTGCATTTTTTTATTTCTCTGTAGCTTTACAAAAGGGCTTTTATAGCATCTGCTCTGCATGACCAACGTGTTTATGTTGTCCGTTTTGGTACGATAAAGGGTATGTCGACGTCCAGGAAAAAGTTTAAAATTGTTAAAACTTTAATAGTTGAGGCCGTAAAACATAAGTAAAGTTCTTCCTAAAAGACAAGATAAAATATGTGCCTCACCTTTATAAGCACGCAACTGATATGAAGTGAAACTTCTGAAAGAGATATTAGGAATTGAGTTTTATATTTTTTTAAGCTTTTTTTTCTCAATTTTAGCCCCCGGTTAAGACACTTTTTTTTTTCTATTTTTTTTCGCCGAAAACCGCGTTTCTCTAACTTTTTTTCTGTTTAATAATGTTTTTCTTTATTTCATTTTATAATTACTATAATACTTCTATTAACGTTCCGAACAATTTTTCCTTTCTTTATGATATTTTTTTCTTATTTTATAATACTTTTATTAACTTTCCGAACAATCTTTTGTTTTTTTTTCTTATTTCGTTTTATAATACTTTTATTAACTTTCTGAACATTTTTTACGTTTTTCAATTTTTTCTCCATTTTTTCAAAAATCAGATTTTTGATTCGAAGCTCCGTTGTAGAGATATCGACAAAAACAGTTTTTCTCCCAAAATCCCCTCTTAAATTACCGCCCCGGTGCTCCCCATATGGTCAAAGGTAGCCCCCATGAGGCGCACCTACCATAAAAATTTCGACCCCGGAGCTGTTCCCGTTCTCCCGAAATTAATTATAAGGGGGGCGGGGGCAGTTTTCGTCCAAGATCCTCATTTTACCCCGGCTACATGTCCTGAAAATTTCAACCCTCTAGCCATATGAATGTTATAAATCTTTCAACAGGGATGTGCTCCTCTAATCTAAAAATTAAAGTTTGCTGATCAATGTGACCTTCGTCTTAAGTGAAATATAATGATATTAATCATGATTGAAAAATCGCTTGCTAATTAATTGAACCACTTCCTCGTAAATTGTGGTGGATAGGTACTTTCTGTGACCAATCCCAAGGTTTCCATGTTTCTATATAGGGATCGGTAAGACAAGAAATATTGTTTTGACAAGCAATTTCTTGTCTTGTCTTGAAATATTTTCAAGAAATAAAAACATTTTATCTTGACCATTTCTTGAAAGTTCTGGACTTAAGAAATCTTGGAATTTTTTGACATCTTGACAAAAGGGGAATCCCCATTTAAAAGTCATTTCTTGATATCCTGACAAAAGAAGAACCAGCGCGCTTAAAAGTCGCGGTGAGATTGGTTGATGTAGTGTTTATGCTTTATGCGTAAAATGGAGAGTTAGGCGGTCAAGATAGTATTGTTTTATAGTTTGCTACTTCATACGAGTTGTATACGTTGCGAAATTTGCATGTCATGATTTAAATAATTTTATTAATTATTCTATGAGTGATAGTGATGGTTCACTGAGCAGCAAAGTTGAGTCATTCGGAATTGAACCTGGTTCAGAATACTTACCACTTCAGACACCTGGACCTAGAAGTTGAAGTGACTTTGACAGTAGTAGTGACAGTGATAATGCTTCAGACAAAAACAGTCAAGACGACAACGATAAAAACAGTGGCAACAAAGATGAAAAGAGAAAAATGTCACAAAAACACTACCAGCGTTCATCAAGTGGAGGCCAAGGGCTTAAAAGCAAAAAAATTTGCGACTTTTTTGAATTCAGACAGACAAATCAAGTAACAAAAAAAATTACAAAGTCGCAAAATTTTTACCATGCTTTAAACAGTTTAGGAAAATTTTGTGCCTTAAAATGAAAAACGCTGGAATTTCAGGACTAAAACGACATTTGAAAGCAAAGCATGAAAAGCTGTTTTAAAATTAATTTTTGCACGAAAAGTTAAAAACTGTCATTTCCCCGAGTAATGCTAATATTGCTAATAGTACATCGGAAGCAAGATCAAGTCAAAGCGCTGTATTAAATTGGCTACATTCAAGGCAAAGTAAAATATATGTAAGTAAAATTATTTTTAATTATATACAGGGTTGTTCAAAATGTTCAAATTGGTTTCTTACATGCTGGGATTTAGAAAAAAAAACAGTAAATGATACGCCGTGGACCAAATACAATGCTGTACTATCTAGAAATCTACACGGTGTCCCATATAAGAATGCACACTACAGGGATCTCGGAAACCAGAAGAGATACACAGATGATTAAATTAGAGAAAAGGCGTGCCTTGCTGAATCCTACAACGTCATGCTTTGGAATCTAAAAAAATCCGATTACTTCCGAAGATATTTGGGAAAACCCGAATTTTCCCGATTTCGTTTTTATTTATTTCTGACTTTATTTCAACAGACATAACAATGCAAATTTCACATTCCCATTGCTACTTTTCCTGCTCTTCAAGTTGATGTTATTAGATTTTCAATCTGACGTTTCGTTTCTTTGCAACCATCATCAACTTTGTTTTTTCAAATAGTCGAAAAAATTTGTTTTATTCCTAAAAAACACTAATTTTAATCCTAAATCCAACGCCATATCGCTCCTTACATTTATCCGACGTTTCGGCTGAAAAAACCATCATCAATGTTATTTAATGATAATTACGAAGGAACGAAACGAGGGATCAAAAATCTAATTACGTCATTAGGTAGAGGACAAAAATTGGCATAGGAACGTGAATTTTATTGTGATCTATCCTCTTCATTAAAATCTGAAAAAAATTAATTATATTTTAAATTTCAAGAATTCGTAGATTGCAATTGTTAATTTTTTTTAGGCTTTAATAAAGAAAATTGATCAAAATAAAATTCACATTCTTATGCCATTTTGCCTCCTCTACATGATGACGTAATTAGATTTTTGATCCGACGTTTCGTTTCTTCGTTATCATCATCAAATACCATTGATGATGGTTTTTTTATCCGAAACGTCAGATAAATGTAAATAGCGATATGTTGTTGAATTTAGGATTGAAATTAGAGTTTTTTAGGAATAAAATAAATTTTTTCGACTATTTAAAAAAACAAAGTTGATGATGGTTGCTAAGAAACGAAACGTCAGATTGAAAACATAATAACACCAACTTGAAGAGCAGGAAAAGTGGCAATGGGAAAGTGAAATTTGTATTGTCATATCTTTTCAAATAAAGTCAGAAAAAAATAAAAACGAAATCGAGAAAATTCGGGTTTTCTCGAATATCTTCGGAAGTAATCGGATTTTTTTACATTTCGAAGCATGACGTTGTAGGGTTCAGCAAGGCACACCTTTTCTCTAATTTAATCATCTTTGTACCTCTTCTGGTTTGCGAGATCCCTGTACTGTGCATTCTTATTTGGGACACTGTGTATATCTAATTTAATGCAATAAGATAATGAAAATAAAAGATTTTTTTAAACGTGAAAAACTTTTAAAATGCAACATTTTTATGAGTGCAGGGTGGCCCAAATGCAGTGCTTTTTATATATATGGTATTTTAGAACGGCACCATTGTGTGTTATACCCATTTTCCACGATTTTCACAATTTCATTCTCCAGAAGTAGAAAAAAATTAAGCGAACACCGGCCTCTGGCCTGTGAAAATTGGAAGCGGTCACCGGTGTCCGATATAATAAGGTTTTCAGAACGAGCAGATACGGTACAAAAGGGTCGCAATAGAACTATTATAGTCAAAAGCGATCTTATCGTGCGGGTCCAAGGGTCACAATTTTCAGTAAAAACTTCATTCGTGGCAGATTTTGCGTGTAAAATCTGTCAAAGGAATGACATTTAATGAAAAATGTGACCTTTGAACCCACACGATAAGACCGCTTTTGACTATACTAGGTACTTCAGTTGTTATCGCTTACTTTATCTTCAAGGAAGTAGAACAGAGCAGCATCTCTATTACAGACTTTCGATATTCAATTATAGAGGGATTACTGAAGTTTGAAAACGGTTTTGAAACTATTCCTCTTCCAAGAATGAGCTTGACGGTTCATAAGCCCGAAAAATTGAATTGCACGTGAAAATAGGAAATATTGTAAAGGGTGCTACAAAACAAAACAGGATGGTATGATTGACAAGAACAAAATGAAAAAAGTTATAACTTACTGCGTTCATTGTGAAGGAAATCCTAGGTTCTGACTTGAATGTTTCAAGTTATTTTACAGAAAACGCTAATTGTGCAGAACTATCTATATATTTTGACAATTTTAAGTTCAAGTTTTTTTTTCATATATAAATAAGCAAATTTGTTATTTTTTTGGCTTGTTCAGTCATGTTTTTAATCTGTAATTCAACTCTTTATGTTTTTTAAACATACAAAAACTATTGCGCAAACCGCATCTTTTTATCTCCACTCATAAGCGAGGAACCCCACAAACACAAAAGTAAAAAATACATTTTTTAATTTTATTTATGAAAATAAGTATTGACTATACTATATTTTTAGAAAGCCCACAACGAGGTAGTTAATATAAAAAAAATAATATACAGGGTGTTTCATTTAAGAAAAAACAACTTTAGTCAATATCTCAAAAACTGAAAAACTTGAAAAAAATCTAACTACACCACTGGAATCTACGTAAAAAATATATAAGAGACATTTTATACCTTTCCGATAAGATAAACAATAACTGAGATACGAGGGAGGTCCAAAAATGCAACGTTTTAAATTTCGCCCTGTATCTTAGAAACTAATGGGGCTAGGAAAAATCTGTATGTGGCATTTTTAGTTTCACAAAAAAAGTAGCCAACTATTGCGAAAACCGCATCCTTGTATCTCTACTCATAAGCGAGAGACCTCGTAAAACACACGAAAATGGGACACCCTGTACACTACTGAAGTAGACACCCTTTCCAAAGTGGCTCTTGATCCCAATACCTTATGCCACAACATATCTAAAAATGATAAAAATCCTTGGAAAATAAAAGTTATTAAGCATTAAAAAAGGTCCCAATTTAAATTGGCCCACAGTGTATATATAGCTTTGGACATCCTACAAATTCCTTCAGCTGCTTTTTTCCACTCACAATAGTCACTATGACGAAATTGCGAGCACATACTGGAAAAAGTTCTGTAGGAAAATGAATGATAAAACCCTCGTTTAGTTTTTAAATAAGTTAAAAATTACTTTTATTTTTTAATTTATCTGACAATAACTACTTTCGTTAAAAATTTACAGGATTTAGAAATAAATATTAGGTATATCACAAACAAAACGTGCTATTTAAAACTCATAATTCTGACCTAGTTATTATAATAAACATATTTAGAGCTTTGTTTGAAAAATTAAAATTTATTCCATTCGCTAAGTGCATTGTTTGGGATAAGGTTTCCAATAACAGTTGGCACGTGATCGTGTATATAATTTCAGAATAGGATTATTTATGCGTTTGACCTAATTTTCTTCTGTTTTCCGGCTTGGTTTATACGGATTATTTTTGACATTGTTAGGTTTCGTCACCGCTTTTAAATCAGTGGGAAAAATTAATAAAAATAATTTATTTTTTTCTTATTTCACAAAAGTTTGATTTATTTTTAAAATGTTGACCCTTCTCAAAGTTTGTAAATGAAGCTAAAATCAGTATATTTATATTCCTTTCATTTTTACGTGCTTTGTGAATTCCTATACGACATAGTTCCTAAAAGGTTTTTAGAAATAGAGTATATTGGTATAATTGCCCTGCAGTTCAAGGGCATTGTGTTATTAATACAATTATTTTTAAATATAAAATACAAGTTTATTGGAGCATGTAACACATCAGGAAATAATATTTCCAAACGGTTCTCTTTTATAATAATATTAGTAAAGAATATTTGTAGCGTACTGTATATACAGTAAAACAAGACTAAATACTAATTTAGCAAAATTGTCATTTGGTTATCATCCGAAAATAAAGCGAAATTGTCGAAGGTTTGATAATACGATCGCATAAATAGCACCAAAGCACAAGGTCAAATGAACATTTCCATAATATTCAAAATTATCTACAAACGTAGGGTATTACATCATGACTATAAAATATGCTAATGCTCATGGTAAACAAGTACTGTTGAAATTTAACAATTATAAAGCATATTACTGTTGCCGTTACTTAAAAAAACAAACGTGAACAGAATTTTTTAAGAATATTAAGTATTTTTGGAATTATCTACTAAGATCATGTTCATGAATGCAAAAATAACCCAATGCTTTTGCAGAACATATAACAATGTTTCAGGAACTTTGCAAGATCTAGGTAGAAGTGTAATTTCTCCTTTTCTTCGAATGTGTGGGTTTTCCTTTTTGTCGAATAAAGTAAAGGAAATTCCCAAGGAAGAAATAAGATACGCATCAAGATGTTAGCAGATCCAGTATTCAAAAAAAGCTGATAATGGATGATTATAACGCACCAGTGCTCAACGTTATATTATATCGCCGTGCCATGATGATGCCTCATTTTGACATTTTTTTTTCACAATGTTCTATGAATCGACGAAACTAGTACCTATACTTATTCAAAGAAAACAGCAGTTTTCTTTGATCTAATACAAGGGGCTCATCCATAAATACGCCTTATCACGAAAACTGTTCACTCAACACTACAAAGGATAACAGAGAAACCACTTGGTGGAACAACTCTCCTGGCAAATGAGGGAAGGAGGTTCGTAAACTCTTTAATCGAGCCAAGGAGACCGGCATCTGAGATCAATACAGAACTGCTCTAACGAACTACAACAAAGCTATAAGAGAGGCAAAAAAGAATTCATGGAAAACCTTCTGCCAGAGCAAAACAGATGCATCTGGCAGTGCTAGAATTCATAGAATTCTCTCGAGAGAACCCGTTCAGGAGTTAGTATCGCTAACACGACCTGACGGATCCTTTACGGAATAGAAACGTTCGTGCTTCTGGCTAAAACTCATTTCCTAGGATGTCGGATTTTGTATAATGATGAACAGGAGCCTTTTGGCAACCGATCAAATTGGCCAAAAACGAGCGATTGTATTGTCCCCAAGAACATCATAATGCATCAACAATTAAAAGTGCTATTCCATCGTTTCAGCCTTTTAAATCACCTGGTGAGGACGGGATATTTCCAGCACTGGTGCAAAACGGTCTGGAGGTATTAACGCCGTTCTTAATTAAACTTTTTTGAGCCAGCCTAGCGAGTAATTATATACCTAGCAGCTGGACTAAAATCAGAGGGATGTACATCCCGAAGATGAGTAGGGACGTAGGGAATCAACACCTAACTCATGGAAACCAATAAGTCCGATCTCATTTCTGTTGAAATGCTTGGAAAAGATACTGGACGTGCATATTAGAAAGGGTGCACTTGGTGAGTATCCACCACAACCCTACAGGGGGTGGGCTACAGATTCATGTTAGGGAATGTTCATAGGATGGGGTTTTGTCGCCCCTTCTGTGCTCTCTCCAGATGTGTCGTCTGTATACATTCCAAACAAATGCATTGGCTATATATTGCGGTCATAAGACTATGATGACATACGGAGCAGTAGCTTGGTACTCTAACAGCTTACATAGCTCCGCGAGAATCAAACTATCCACCCTACAACGACAAGCGTGCCTGGAAATTAGTGCCGCCTTCAGCACTACACCCACTGCAACGCTTAAGTGTCTTCTAAATCTGCTACCTCTCAAAATAGTACTGGAGAGGGATGTCAGATGTGCTACGTTGACACAGGTGGTAATCAACAATCCGCAGGCGATCATCATCGTACCCAACAAGCTGGAAAACGCTAATGATCACGACCGTGTGTTGGGTCTACAATCAGATGTTATGCTAAACTAACTATTACCATACCTATGACGTCCTCCAACCAGAGAGGAACGAATGAGCAAAAGAATCGGATCATCTCAGAAACACAGAGAATAGTTGGTTCACTGACGGCTTCAAAACCAAAGATGGAACAGGAGCCGCTACATGGAATAAAAATTGTAATGTTGAGCTTAGGCGTTCCCTAGGCAACCATGCAGCCATTTTTCAGGCCGAAGTTAAAGCCATTGATATGACTGCCCAGTGGCTCATCGATGCAGGAAAGGCAAGTCAATCAAGATATTCTCGGACAGTCAAGCGGCTTTAAAACCTCTTGAATCTAGCTGTGTTCATCCAGTATGGAACTGCCAGGAAGTACTCACCAAACTATGTAGGGAAATAAACTTACACTGATCTGGAAACCTGGAAATACAGGATATGAAGGCAACGAAAGAGCTGATGCTCTTGCGAAGCAGGTGGTCATGCACAACCTCCTTCATAGGACGAGAACCAGTACTGGGAATAGCTAACAGCACAGCTAAAGAAGCCCTCTCCAGGTGGACACAACAGCAATTTGTAGACAAATGGTGATAGTTACCGAGCCTAACTCATTCAAAGATGGCAGTGAATCTGCCATCAGGAGACAACTTCTTCCATTCGGCCGACAGCAGATACAGGCTGTATTTAGTATGTACACTAGCTATTGTCGGCTAAGAAGCCACATGAACAAGATATGGCTTTCTGAATAAACGCAATGCCGCTTGTGCTTGGAGGACAATTAAACAATGAAGCATGTTTTATGCAACTGTCCAGCAATGAAAAGATTCAGACAAACAGTGTTTGGAAATTCTCAAATTACACTTGCAGACTTGAAAAGAATCCACATGCCAACACTAGAAATATTACCATGAATGAAAATAATGAAGATGGCCGAAGCGCGTCAAACATTTCATTCATGTACGCCCACAACGACGCGCCTGCAACATGGTTCTCCCGGCGGTGCACCATAGGCGTAACATTTTAGGGGGCACCTGCTTAAAGTCAGGTAACATTGAAGTAAGCCTGCTTTTAAGCAGAAAATAAAAAGCTATTACAAAAATGAAAATGACTAGACACAAAAGAATAATTTATTAATATTGAAATATGCACATAACTAAAAAAATAAATCTTCAGTTGCAGTTTGGGAAAAAACCTATTTGCGTTTAATTGATAATTGATTACAGAGGGATTACAGAGTGTCGCTAGCCGCCGGCGCCGTGCTGTTCTACTTGGGAATAATAATAATTATATAAAGAAATGAACGAAAAACCAATTTTCATTCATTTCATTAAAATTAATTTGCTGTTCATACTTCGTATTTTGTTTTGACGCAATGCCTGGGGTCTTTGGGTTACTAGGTAACTTCTTTATGGTAATTATTATTAGAATATTGCACACATATTATATATTTTTGATAAAAATATAGTATTTTTCTGCTGCATGACATACGTCAACAACTAAATTTGAAGCGTTAATTAAATTTCCATAACGTTTTGCAACTTATAATTTTGACAAAGACACATCGGATTCTATTAGCTGTGTTTGTTCGCAAAGTACAACTATGGCTTTATCAAAGACATAAAAAACAACTTTGGAGTTTATTTACTTATGCATGGAATATAATATTTGGGTTCAAATAGTCTATTTTTTGACACATTAAGCACTGCCTAACCATTCTTCAAAGCAAAGTTCAAAGAGAATTGTCCAACGTCCAAATAACACTTAATTAAGTCCATAAACGCAGATACGGCAAAAAAGCGATATCCAAACAGCTGACAGGAATGAATGATAATATGTTTTGAAGAACATTACGGTCAGTTTCTTCTGCACCAGTACCGGCTACGCGACGTTGTCGGCGTGCGCGGTAAGAGAGAGTATCGCTGTTTCGTGAACAATGTGAAGTGGTGAAGTAGTGACATAGGCCCGCAGTCTATATAAAGTTTCTAGCAGAAAACAGAGCTGCAGAGCACTTTAGCACCGCAAATACTTTTATATAAAATTAATGTATATCAAAAAAGGAATTCATTTTATGATCATTTGTGAAAAAAATCCTGGATTTTCAACTTATTTTATTAATATAATCATATAAATTAGGTACTACTCTTAATGGCGGGGTATCATGTGATCCTTATTAGTGCCTAATATGTATGCGCATGCGTTCGAGCAAGTCATGCTATTCTGTGCAACACTGCATCTTTTATTTATTTGTTGATTATTATGTATGAATTGGGTTAGTTTAGAGGGTAGCGTCTAAGCCTCAAAAATTTGGATTTTGGGCATGCCCTGGGTTGGTTTTGGATAGTCTATGTCGGTTGCGCCCCCGTAGCGAGCGAATCGAGCGAAGAACCATGCTGAAAGTGAAATATTATTGGCATTCACCTAGGCTAGGTTAGTATTTTGTCACTTTTATTTCGAAATTTTAAGATTTTCCATTTTTTTTTAACATTACATGCTTCTATAAACCTTCTATTGTATTTTTTTTCCAAAAACGAAACTGCTGCTTTTGCGGAGCTAAAGTGCTTTGCATTCGAATTCGAATTAACCCCCTTCTAAATTAATCGAAACGAAAAAGATCAGCCACCTACGAAATTTTGATTTTTCGAAAAAAATTTTGAATAATTTTTTTTCGTTTTTATCACGGAAACTGTTAAAAGGATCCATTTACATCTCATTATCATAAAATTTTCAAAATCATATACAGGGTGCTTAAAAACTTATTTAAAAAATCTCCGATTTTCGAAATATTTCGGTACAGAAAACTCGTACGACCTTCTCGAAGCAAAAATCGAAATAGGCGCACCTAAAACCTTCTCCTTAAGTATTCGAATCGAAATAGATAATTTCGTGGACAAATCTGAAGAAAAATGTTCAATTTGTAGACGAGAATGACATATAACGAAAAATATCCTTTTGATAGATTCGAAGAGGACGCAGATACTGGCGAGAACCGATTTAAGGTATCTCTTTCCGTTACCAAGAAAATTGGGCAAATATAAAAATTAAGTTTGGTCAGCCTAGAAAAAAAAATGAAACATCGTACGATCGAATGGAATACAGCACGTTAAAGTGCCCCAAGAAACCCATCTCTTTGCCCTTTACCGTTTAGTTCTAACTTATGGTTTTCGAATTACAGCCGATTTAATGAGAATTATTTTTTAATATACGTAATTTTTCGAATATAAAAAAATGTTTTCGTTTTTATCTCGGAAATAGTCGAAGCGATCCATTTACATGTTGCCATCCTAAAAATAAAATTTTCAAAAACATATACACGGTGGTAAAAAAATAATTTAAAAAAAAATCTCCTTTTTCCAAAATTTTTCCATTATTGAGCGTTAGCCCAAAAATTTCATAAGAAACTTTTTATTCCAGATTACCCCTCTTAATCTGGAATCATAGACTTTCATAAATTTTTTCCAAAAATTTCATAACAATTCAGGTATTCGCGAAATATATTCAAAAACATTTTTGAAAAAAAAATGGAGAAATGTTTTTTTTTAATTACATCAAAATGCATATTTTTTGTAGTAAGTAAAAACGAGGCCTTGAAAGCTTTAAAATAAGCAGGAAAACGGTGGACCGCTCAACCTACAAGGGTTTATGGATGATGTTATTGATGTTAACTTGCAACTTCTCAGGCAATAGAAACAGTGGCGCCCCCAACGGGGGGCGCATCGGGCCATGCCCCTCCCCAGACTGTATAAAAAATGTATTAAAAAATGGGACATCAGGGCGTGGCACCCCAAATTTCTTTAGCACAACCTATGTTGCCCCCCCAAACATATTTTCTGGGTGCGCATGAACGTTTTTTTAACTGTCACTAATAGGGACTCTGAGACATAGTTTAGTTAAAGCATAGATACATAGTTTAGCTAAAACTCTGTTACTTCCTCTAAAATTATGGAAACTCGAAGCAATAGCATAATTTTAATATTACAAAACTACGATTTATTGCCCCAAAATTTCCTTAACATACCAAAAATTACCACTTCTTACCACTAATTACCAGTAATTATTACTCATTTCCCATAGAATTTCTAGTAATTACCACGACTGTGTACGCTAAATTACCACAATGAAATTTCTCTCGAGACAACCTTACACAAACTTATCCTTGTTTTTTTTAATGCTAAATAAGATGAAGTTATAAAATTTGGGGTTTCCAGTTGACAAAATAGATTTTTGGTAGTTTGCTTATTTCATTTTTAATCTTATTTTTCGAACACTCTATGTTTATAGTTATCAAAATATTATGAAAAAACTATTTAAGTAGATCCTTTTCAACGACAAATCCAACCCAAATAAAATAATAAAGACTTCCTTAAGGAAAAATTAATAATTATTTTAGGGCATGCAAACGTTATATTTGACATAAAAACTTGACAACTACTTCTGGTATAACACCATCTTGAAAATATTTGGTAATTGTTTGGTATATGTCCTTCACATAAAATGACTATTTTGCGAGGGGTAAACCGCCAATGTATTCCGGTGTACACGCCTCATGTAATCTCATGTATTTTTATGTAATCTCATGTATTCTTATGTAATCTCATGTATTCCCATGTACGCCTATGTATTCTTATGTATTCATATGTATTCCTATGCATTCCTTGTATTCTTATGTAATCCCGAGTGTATTCCTATGAATTGATTTGGAATTCTAAATGTTTTCTAGGAAATCCTATACAGATAAATTCAAATTTGAGTTTCCCCGGTAGAAAATTGGAAACCGTAGGTTAGGGACTTAGGTGAAATTTGGTACTTGGGGCTTTCGAGGTCAAAAATCCCGGATCTGGATAATAGGGGGCCTACCGTGTAGGCTCCAGAAGAAAAACAGTTTATTTTTGGGTCGAAATCAATGATCGGGTGTAGTAGTTCGGACCGGAATGATTTAACCGAGAAAAAATTTTGGGATCCTACCGGAGCCTATTTAGTCACCCAAAAAATTTCTTGCAGATAATCGGCTGTAAATCGGATCGGGGGGTTTTCGACGATGTCAATAGGTTCCGCGGTAGGAGACGGACGAGGTAAAAAAAAGATTTGTTGAACGAGAAACCAAAAATGTTCGCCTCACGGACAAGTCAAAAAAAAGTAATTTCGGCGATTTTCGATCCGTGGCTCCTACTTCCCAAAACAGATGCCCAAACTTTTCGAAAGTAGAAAATCGGCGTTTTCGACCCCTAAATATTAATTCGAGGAAAAACCCTTCCGAACATAGTTTTATATTTAGAGGACGGTTTTTTTTTGTATATAGAGCCTTCTGAAAATCCGGCTCCTACGGTTTGTGTTTAGGTAAATTTCGAGCTAGCGAGTTCATATTCGGTAGAGGGACGGAGGGGACCGGCCTGAACGCCCTCAAAAAAATTCAAGTCCCTAAGTCTCCTAGGGGCCCCTAAATAGGAACCCTTAGTATCGTTCGACCTGGAGGGCTGAAAGTTGGGTTTGGGGGTTAGGGACAAGCCCGAGTTCGAATCCGACCTCGTCGGTAACCTACCGCCGATAGGTTTGCCGATCGGAGCCTAGGAAACCCTAATTTTTCGGAATCGAAATTTCAAAACTATTCATATTTTTCATTTGGCCCCTGAATTATAATCTAAGAATGGAACCTAAATCTATTCGAAAAATAGGTTCCCGCGCGGTTTTTACCTCGGTTTTTACTGGTAGACTCCGGTAGTAAATATACGAATATCGGCAAACAGACAAAACCGTATTTTATATCGACCTTACCTTTCTTTTGATCAATAGGAGCATTGGAACCTACCGGAGGAGCCTACCGGTTTTGTTTCGGATCGACTCTAAATTTTGGATTTAGATAAAGGACACGAAGACAAACAAAAAAGGTTCTTTAGAAAAAAAAAACAATATTCTTAGTTTTCGAGATATCGGCCCCCTAAACGAGAAATTTATTCAAAATTATTTTTTGTATGTTTTCCAAAAATTTATTTTTATGATAGCAAGATGTAAATAGTTCCCTTTAATCGTTTCCGAGAGAAAAACGAAAAAAAATTGTTAAAAAAAAAGTCGCGTGTAACACAGTACACGTGTTAGAAGTGAATACTTCTTTATCCAAATACACCAATACACCGCCAGTATATAATAGGAAATCTGTTATAGTGTAAAACGGGTAGAATCCGATTCAATCGCGACTTGAAACTCTCACTCTTTAGGTAGGCATTAAAGGCGTATTCTTTATCTCTCTTGCGAGACGAAAATTATAGTGTAAAACTGGTAGGAGTCGTCTAGAAATCCGATTCAATCGCGACTCGAACCTCTCTCTTTCTCATTACACGCATTTACTTTATCTCTCTTGCGAGACGAAAATTCCATAAACTGTGTCATTACACGGCTTGAAAAATCACTCTCACGCAACCAAAGAGTATTCACTTCAAAAAATTTTTCGAAAAATTTATATAACGTGCCGATTTTAATTTAACTTAATACTGTAATGAAACTGAAATAGACGAAATATTACACAAACTTGAAAACCTTACTGATGAGGCTATGGCTCAAGATAACACGAGAGAAAACATTCCGCCTGAGAGGAAATGGATTCATTTGTTCATATGTTAGGATCAAGCGAGGGGTCAAGCTAAAGGAAAAATATGTTACAATTAAATAGTCCTCGTTTTGTTGGCTTCTAGATGAGTCCTCTGGCAGAATAAGTACAGACTCCAAAGATATAATTCCAGCAATAGAACTTTGCTTAAATCCAGTCCAGCTAAGCGCGCCAAAAAACCTAGACTTACAAAAAATCCCAAAAAACGGATAAAAGATAAAGAAAAAGAATTTTGAAATTTTTGTAAGGACAGACTGTACATCTACATCTGAGAATGAAGTACAAGTAAAGCATCTAGTTGACGATTTTTCAGACGACGAAATGCATTTAGAAACCTCAAGTGAAGAAAATTCAAATGGTATCATCTCGGAAATCATAATGGAGAAATATTACGCTGTCGCCTAACAAATACCGACTGAAATTTTTAAAATCTGAACTGGACTTTTTTACTTGGCCTAAGACTGACGACATTGCTGAAGGAGATAAAGCATACATATTTCATGGATCTATTGAGTTATTAGGTAACGGTCCATTTAAATTGAAAAGAGCTGATACCTTATGCATTTCTAAAATATAAGATCGAGCAGAAGATTATGAGACAAGACCAGTTATAATAATTAGCTCAATAATTAGTTAGTTTTGCGATATAGTGTCTTGATTTTTAACAATTATTGTTCCTTTATATTATTCGATGTATAATAGAACTTTCCAAACTCTTTCATAGTATTAAGCATTAGGTATGCTATACCTAACGGCCGATATTTTTATCATAGCTACTAAATTATTTATTATGTTCACTGTGTTCTTTAAAATGCAGCATATTTTCTGTCAGTAATAGCACCGAACATAACTTGTTTATGTTCGCTAGTAGTAGTTACATGCGCTTCTTTTTAATGCTTAGTATGGTCTTACAATCGCATGCATTCTTATGTATTCATATGTATTCTTATGTATTCTCATGTATTCTCATGTATTCTTATGTATTCTCATGTATTCTTATGTATTCTCATGTATTCTCATGTATTCTCATGTATTCTCATGTATTCTTATGGCGGTTCACCCCTCGCTATTTTGTTTTTATAGAAGGTTAGAGTTCATCTTAAAAAGTAATTTTATACAAAAATTTTCTGGAGGAAATGAACATTTTTTACTTTAAAACTGAAGGACATACTAAGCAATTATGGGGGGGGGGGTAATTGTTTAGTATATGTCCTTCACCTAAAATGAGTATTTTTGTAATTACATAAGGTTAGAGTTCGTCTTATTTAATACAAATTTATGGAAATATTGAACATTTTTTACCTACTAAATAATTAGTATAGGTCCTTCGGATAAAGTGACTATTTTGTTATTATAGAAGATTAGAATCCAAATATTGAACATATTTTACCTTAAATCTGTCAGTTTTTGAAAATATCACAATAACGGGGTTTTAAATCAACATCTACATTATCAATAGATTTCAAAACGTGCGGAAACGCTACTTATTTAATCAAAAACAAGGATTTTTTGAAACAATATTTGTGGCATTGGCTAAACGTGAGCTGTATGTAAAATATCTTTTACCAAAGAAGGCTGTTGCTGGTTGCTGCCACTAACAACAATTCACAAAAATATATATTTTTTATAATTTATAAAAATGGCTGATTGTCAAACATGTAATATTTATATTAGGAAATTTGCAATATTAAGTTCCAATAAAATGGATTATATTCAGTTTTTGATAAAGCACGGAATTATTAAAAATTAAAGACCATGTGAAAAATGCAACGGCATAGCTGAATTAAATATTAATCGCTTTGCATTTAGGTGCATTAAAAGGTAAGTTAAAATGTATTAGTTCTTGTCTTAAAATGTCTTATTTATGTATGTTCACTTATTGATTTAGGAGTTGAAAAAAGTAAGAAAAAGGGAAAACAACAATGTCAGTAAATTATCCATTGAAAATTGTGGATATTTAACAGTATTATGGAATATTTTGCCATTCCCAAGACAAAAAATAATACGTAATGAAGTTGGTTGTAGTTCGAGTACAGTAGTTGATTGGTCTTCATACTGCAGAGAAGTATGTTTACAATGGTGTCTGAAGCATTCCGAAACACTTGGTGGACCGGATGTTACTGTAGAAATCGACGAGACAAAGAAACTAAAAAAATATATTTTTGGTACCTGTTGAAAAGAGGGATGCTACTACTTTATTATATATAACTAAAAAGTGGATTAAACCAGGAACTTTAGTAGTGAATGACTGCTGGAAGGCCTATGATGGGTTAAAAAATGAACAATTTTTGCATTTAACCGTAAATCATTCAATAAATTTTATATGATAAATGATAATGATAAAAGAGTACACACTCAAAATATTGAAAGGACATGGAGAGATGTAAGAGGCGGCATACCACGTTATGGGCGAAAAGAAAGCCATTTCATTGGGTACTTGGGAGAATTTCTATTTAAAAGAAAGTTTAGGTTAGAACATCGTGTTCATTATTTTTTCAAAGCTGCAGCAGAAGTATACCAGCCCTAATTATTAAATGTTGGTCTTATTAATGTTATTTTTATTTTCGTATTGTCATAGATTATTGACTTATTTCATAAATAAAACGTTTATAAAAAAATTGACCATATGGATAAATCTACCAAGACCCGCGTTTATATTTAATGTGTATTTCTATGGGGTAGTTTGGTTAGTATATCTCGTAAAATAAGAATAAATAAATAAATTTTGCTTAGTTTGGGTTAAATAAATTAGTTAAACTTACCCAACCTAAACCAACCCAACCCAACTAACCCAACAACCCAAACTAACCCAAACTAACCCAAACTAACCCAAACTAATCTAAGCTAACCCAAACTAAACCAAACTAATTTCTTTATTCTTATTTTACGAGGTAAACTAACCAAACTAAGCCAAAGATTAAAAAAAAACAAAAAAATGTTCGTGTTGCTGATGCTCAATAAGTTGACGCGAACGCACTATCGCTAACCCAAACTAACCGGATTTAACTCAAACTAACCCAATACAACCCAAACTAATCGAAATTAACCCGGAATTTGCATACATTTTCATTTCTGCCCGAAAATATTTGTATGAAATGACTTTTTAAGATCTAACCTTCAATAATAACAAAATGGTAATTTTATATGAAGGACATATACCAAACAATTACCCCCCCCCCCCCCCCATGCCGCAATTGTTTAGTATATGTCCTTCAGATTTAAGGTAAAAAATATTCAATATTTCCATAAATTATCATTTCCGCTAGAACATTTTGGTATAAAATGACTTTTTAAGATGAACTTTAACCTTCTATAATAACAAAATAGTCATTTTATGTGAAGGACCTATACTAAACAATTACCAAATATTTTCGCATGGTTTCCCCAGCGACATTAGCGTACTACCAAATTTTTAGATTTTTCCTAATTACACTTTTCTATATATAGATCGAAGCGGTTCCCGGTGGGACACCCTGTATATGTCAATTAAATTTGGTGTCAAATTAAAAAACCAACAAATTTTAGCTCATCTTATTAAAATATAGTTTTTAATCGTTTAACTAGTTTTACCTCCTTAATATTCCAAATATCCTCCTTAGTAAGCTCTTTTTTCTCTAACTTTTTTCTCCCCATAGCCGATAGTCACTAGATGTTAACTTCACAAGATCACTCGCGAAATTTCGGATGGCACTAAAGTACCAATTAACACGACACTTAGCCAAATGAATATTTAAGCCTAAACAGTTATTTGTACAAAAATATTTCCGCGCATATCACATATTTTTTGAAAATAATTATCCGGCATCATTGTTACGTGTTTAAGTAGAGATTGTGCACGATATTTGGATTACACGAAATATAGTCTGCCTCATGTTTCAACATTGTTTTATCTTTGATGTTTGCTTAACCTTCTTTGCACCTAAGATTTTTAAAGCTTCATTTGCTGTTATGTTGATGTGCTGCTTAAATAAACACTAAAAATAAAGTTTTAATATTATATTCGAGTCATGCTTATAAGGTGTGCTGTTTGAAATGGTGTAATTAATTGTCCACGCTGATATTGACAGATACAAGGGTCACAATTATCGCAATAGAAAGTTATACCGCAAAACCAGACTTCAAAACAAATTCACGTTATAATACTAATTCACTGCCAAGGTGAAATGCCTATCAATGGGTTTAGTTATCCATATTTACGATAAGACCAATATTATTAATACAAACTGAGAAGTTATAGA
>MU183946.1:0-39883 GCA_016904865.1 Pissodes strobi
TAAGAATTGCCTGCATTTTTTCCTATTAAACCCTGGGGTGGTCCAGGAATCTTCTGGCAATGAAAGAGGCATAACACCTTTGATGTGAAGGGTCTAATTAAAAAACAAAGATAAAATAAACAAGAATAAGAAATTAATAAATTAGGAAATTCAATTCACTTCAATTCAAAAAGAACTTTGTTTCAAAGATATACATGGTGTGAACAAAGACATAAATTGTCGAAAATACATTAAAAAGAACAAAATAAGAG
This sequence comes from Pissodes strobi, assembly GCA_016904865.1. Taxonomy (NCBI): domain Eukaryota; kingdom Metazoa; phylum Arthropoda; class Insecta; order Coleoptera; family Curculionidae; genus Pissodes; species Pissodes strobi. The sequence goes on from MU183946.1 coordinate 252, forward strand.
AGAAAACGAGTGAATACACCGTAAAACACATAGTAGAATATAAAAAAATAAAATAGTATGGAATACAAAAAAAACTAACAAATTATACAACATCCTCAAGGACGTACCGGTAGAACTCCTCCATACTATTTAGAAGTATTGTTTTAAGTAATCTGCAAAAAGTTTTCAATGAATTAACTGTTTTTAAACTAAACTTTGTGACCCTCGTATATTATTATTATTATTATGTTTGTTAGCAGCAGTAAGTGGTGGTACCGATGAGACTGCTGCATGTTATTTTGTCTTTGATTTATATATTCGCACGTCAGACATTCAGTCTTCTATTCTACAGTCTTTGTCACATGTACTGGATAAATATTTTTGATTCGCAGTCCTGATCAAGTCTGTTCTTGAAGACGTTTTTGTTTGGACCTATAATTGTGTTTTCAGAAAGAGAATTCCACTTGTACACTACACAATTTGTGAGACAATTTTTCCTGGCCAATGTTGAACATTTTTCCTTCTTTAGTTTTGCACTATGTCCTCTTAGGTGGTTTGGATTTGATGTAAAGATATCTATATGAAACTTTTTCACCAAAGTCCTTCTTGGAAATGGTTATGAGTAAATTATGAGTTTCGGTTACATGCAGCCTGGTGCAATGTTTAAAAATAAGAGAACATGTCTCCAAAATGAAAAGACATGTCAGAGTCAAGATGTTCTGAGCTACCATTTGCTTTCCACAGGACTGTCCTTGAGGCACATTTACAATAAATCCCACTGCTTTTTCCTGAAGAATGAAGAGAACCTTCAAAAGGCACCATATTGGAGATGTGACTCAAACAAAGAAAAATACAGTCCTTGCTAGTTGCTGACCCAATTCTTCCCCAACCGCTCTCACAGCAAAACACTCCAATAACAGTTTCCTGCTTAAGGCTAGTATATGCAAAGTGCAAATCACCATCAATCACGATCAATCAAAAGGCGAACCTATGAGATCACATTTAAGCCCTAAAATGTGTGTCTTGCTCAGATTCAAACACAGGCAAATGATGGTGATGAATCACAGCTTGCTTCGACTGCTCAATCTATATGTCCTGCCATAAAATTGAGGTACCATCAGCAAAAGGTTGAACGTCTTTTGACAAAAGATAACTGTTGTAAATAATTTTTTAACAAATAGACTCGACAACTAATTTTTTTAGTAGGATTATAAATGTCACAATCTATGTATAAATAGGATAATTTTTCTTGAAATATTGTTACATTAAATTTATTTTTGTTAGCACAAGTGGTAACATGTGCATTCTAGCATAAGCTTGATACATTTTAGTACAGTAAATCAAAGGGGATGAAGAACATTCACACACCTTCAAAATCAGAGCTTCAGTGTTAGTTCATATTAGTGTGAGCATGTTGGTGTTTTCAGCAAAACGTAAATTCTTTGGCCTATAAAATTGTCTCATGAAAGTAGTACTGATATTACATCACAAGATGAATGATATTGTAAAAACTCTGCCTAGTAGTTCAATTACCTATCAAAAATATCAGAATGACTCCACTGAAGTTAAAACAGTATTGCTGCGTCGTTGATTCACCTGTGTAGAATATAAATGTGGAAAAGACCAGAACGAAGACAATGTGTAATAAAGCGGGCTGAAACTTACATGGGAATCGACCTTTAACCTACTATATTCCTGCACTGTTTTTATTGTATTTACTTAGAATTACTATTGTTTATTGTTTGCACCCATTTGCTACTTGGTTACTTTGTAATTGGGAAATAGTGTAGAATAAATAAGCACAAACTAAATAATTAAATTTTCGGCATGACTTTCTATAACAATTCCGTATAGAATTAATTAATAGAGCATCGTACATCGTTTTCCGTTTGAAAAATGTACTAATTTCAGAGACAACAATGTATCTGCTAATTTCTGAAAAATGGCGCTACTCTTCAATTCAACCGTTCTTTATACCTATTTGTAGAATTATTATTGATTAAATAAGTATTAACTGCTTAATTAAATGAATACTTTTGACTGTATTGATTTATTTATATTCTAATATCATTAAGAAATAAGTACATACCTTCAAACTTTCAGACGTTTTTAATCGCAAAAATATATTAATACAAATTATACACCATGCTTTGGGAAACGACAGTAACAACTATTTTTTGAAGATGAGTAATAATATAAAAGAAAATTTTAGATTTGGCTGTTACACTTTGCATTTGCGACTTTCTCCCTTTCAAGTTCAAAATTGAAAAAAAACGGTAAAACGAAAATGAGAATGAATCTGAATGAAGAGAACTCGAACTATGACATTTTTTACTTGTCAATAGTAGATTGTAGGCAGTGTTGCCAAAAATTATTTTTGTTTGGTACCAAATTGGGGGTAAAAAAAGTACTGGTTTTCAGAAAGTACTAGAATTTCAGCACACTTCCGTTTAGTTCTCGGTCGGGATAATCGCTGTTGAGTAGCGGCTCTTTCGTCGGCCATTTTGGGGTAACGTGTGGTAATCGTTCTGGAACCGATTTGTCCTCCCGAGAAAGAAGCGGACGTCATAGCCAGCGTCGTCTGTGTATCGTATAAGTGTTTGTCTTTAGCCAAAGGAAATACCCAGTGAGGGGTTTCTATTTGTGACGTGTGAAAAGTCGGTGGTCGTAACAAGGTCCAGAGCCCGACAACGTTATTAGCGGCTAGGTCGCGCCGGTCTAGAATCGTTCCCGATGACGAAATACTGCGTGCGACGCCTCCCTCTCTCTCTTACGACTCCAGCGCCATCTAGTGTATGTGGCGATGACTCGAGCGATTGTATTCGCGCTATGTCTTCGTCATGCAATCCATTTGCGGTATAAGCCTTGGTGGTCTAGAGGTTCAGATCGTTGGTTCTGAATGTTGTGTCTATCGGCGGCTCGGGTTCGAACCCCGTTGCTATTTTTTTATTTTTTTTTACGTTTGAGTTTCTAAACAGTTTTTTGAGTATGTCTTGGGTTAGTTTTGGTTAGCAAATAGTTTTTTCTTGATTTTGGGTATGTCTTGGGCTACGTTTGGGTTAGCCCCTGGTTAGTTTCCTTTTCTTGAGCCCCCGTAGCGAGCGGAGGGCCGTACGAAAAGTGAAATAATACTTATTGTAACACGTGCCCGTACTTTGTATGCACTTATTACGAAATATACAGCAGCTTGCATGTGTTTCCTCGAATGCATAACACAATCGTGTCGGGAACGACTCTAGACCGGCGCGACCTAGCGACTAGTGACAACGTTGCGATCGCCCCCGAATACAAAGCACTTCAAACTGGAATAACGTGTAACGGATTAGAAGGGTAGCTCTACCTCTCCATAAGCGCCGGGTGAAGGGTGCACTAGCAAATTGCCTCGTAGCAGCGCCAAACCAACGATTAAATCGTTGGCGCCAAACGGCTCTCTTCTTGAAGGGAGTCCATACTTCAAGTTCAAGTTAGAATTTCAGCACATCAAATATGGGTAAAAAAAAATGCAATCAATATAAAACATTTTTTTAATATTATCTAATTAGGTGCACATAATCGTAAATAACTTTTAATAGAAAAATAATGTATAAATGCAACTAAATAATGAAAGCAAAAAATTAATATTTTGTCCAAAATAATAAGTATGAACCTATGTAATTTTTTAAAACTAAATAAGTGGCTATGTTCAACGGGTCTTAGCGATTGTAAGCGGTTGCAAGCGCTAACCGCTAAATCGGTATTGAACTACCCCTCAGCAGAAAAGCGAACGTTAGCGTAGTTAGCGCTAAATGAAAGCGCTTTTTTAGTCAGCGGGCTACGCTAGCACCAAAATGGCGAATAATTTCAAATAATAAACTAACCTTTAATTTTAAATTTTAATTATTAAATTGTTTGTTTATGCAGATTTATGTTCATGGTATGTAAAAAATGGATAATAATGACACATTTATCGCATCTAACTGGACTGTGATCACCTATGCAAGTGGGGACCACGGTCAATTAAGTTGACCGTGAGTGGGGACCTTGTTTGTAATGGCAACAACATAATTCTCGAACATAAAGTAAGCGATTTTTGCAGAAATTACTATTAGGAATTCGAAAAGCGGTAAAATTTAACTAGATTAGAAAAATGTCTTGTTGCCGAGCTGACAAACGTATAGCTATTAGTTATAAAAACTATTTTTTAAAAACCGAAAAAAAAAACAAATAGGTTATGTTATGAAGAACGTCTTTTGATTTTGACAGTAGACTTTTCCGCAAAGGAGAGTGTCTTGTCGATCAACGGGACTGTTAGCGCTTAGAAGCGATAGCGTAATATGCTAAGTGCCGATGAACATAGCCATTATCAGAAATCCAAGGCTATGTTCAACGGGTCTTAGCGATTGTAAGCGCATACAAGCGCTAACCGCTAAATCGGTATTGAACTACCCCTCAGCAGAAAAGCGAACGTTAGCGTAGTTAACGCTAAATGAAAGCGCTTTTTTAGTCAGCGGGCTACGCTAGCACCAAAATGGCGAATAATTTCAAATAACAAACTAACTTTTCATTATAAATTTTAATTATTAAATCGTTTGTTTATGCAGATTTATATTAAAGGTATGTAATAAATGGATAATAATGACGCACTTATAGCATCTAACTGGACTGTGGTCACCTATGCAAGTGGGGACCACGGTCAATTAAGTGACCGTGAGTGGGGACGTTGTTTGTAATGGCAACAACATAATTCTCGAACATAAACATAAAAGTAAGCGATTTTTGCAGAAATTACTATTAGGAATTCGAAAAGCGGTAAAATTTAACTAGATTAGAAAAATGTCTTGTTGCCTAGCTGACAAACGTATAATTATAGAAACTATTTTTTAAAACCAGAACAAAAAATAAACAAATATAGGTTATCTAGTCTAGTCTATTTTCAATTATGGCCTTTTTCGTAAGAAAATTCAGCCAGTAAAGATCTCTATCCGGCTTAGTTAGAGCTGGGACGACCCATCCCAGATAAGTTACACCTGATGGATAGAGATACTATTTCTAGGGCTCCCTGTATGTCGAGTATGCACTCTAGGGGGCTCAGATCGTTGCATGCACGGCTTGTTTCAAGGTTCGAACACCACCGGCAGGACATTCACACACATTTAGATCTTGTACATGCTCGGTTAGAGTCTTATGCAAAGGGGCTTCACTCAATGCAGATATAACCAGTTGCTGTCAGAGACACTTCCCATCTCCACAGGGCCCACAGCCCCAATCTCCTTCAGATCACGTATCCACGTGTGAAAATCTGGAAGAATCTTCGTAGGAATCGACCCTACATTAAGTGACCCACCCTAAACACTGTCCCAACCGGCCGCGACTTCCCTTTTGAACTAACGAGGTCCCAAACGCTTCCAGCCGCGAATCACGTGCACTTCCCGTGCGAAGTCAGGTTAGACAACCCAGGCTTCCTTCCCACGTCCGAACACCGCCAACTCCAAAGCGGAAGTCAAATATAGGTTATTGTAGTAGTAGTACAACTCTCTGTTGGCCTTTTTCTTTCGAAAATTCAGCCAGAAACGACCTCTATCCGGCTTAGTAAGAGCTGGGGCGACCCATCCCAGATTAGTTACACCTGATGGATAGAGATACTATTTTTAGAAGACCCAGTATGTCGAGTATGTACCCCTGGGCCTCCGACTTGTACATGCACGGCTTGTTTTAAGGTTCGAACACCACCGGCTGGACATTCACACACATTTAAATCTTGTACATGCACGGGGCCTAACCCCCGGCTGGACGTCCGAATCTTATTCGGGGAATCTACAAAGCCCCTGAAAGCCCCATGTGCCCCCAAACTAACATATATGTATATGAAGCTGGAACAAAATGGCCGATACCCGACACGTGCACACTCTACCGAAGACGAATCGGAAGTTCAAAATATAGGTTATGTTATGAAGAACGTCTTTTGATTTTGACAGTAGACTTTTCCGCAAAGGAGCGTGTCGTGTCGATCAACGGGACTGTTAGCGCTTAAAAGCGATAGCTTAATATGCTAAGTGCCGATGAACATAGCCAATTTATTGTAGTGTCAGTAACATTTTAAAAACGTACTAGATTTCAGACTAAACGTATTTGCGTACTAAATGTATTCAAAAAGTACTAGATCTGGTACAATTGTACTAGCCTGGCAAAACTGATTGTAGGGACGAGGAATCTTGACTGGAGGCCGGAGGGTGTTTCGAGAGAGGTAACTGTCGTCCCTGAACAAATAGAAATAATCAAGGAGCTCGAGAATGAAGTAGGAAAGCTTACTACAAACATCCAGCGCATCTGTGATGCTATGTGCCCTAGGCTATCCTTGAACTTATTTCACTCAGAAACCGCTTTCAACGTCGATGGCGGAGAAACCGGACACAAATGGGATCCGCTCGTATCAATGCGCTGACGGACGCAATTAGGATTGAATTACGGAAACATAGTAAGCAAGCATGGCTTGATTACATGAATACAATAAACAGGGAAGACGGCTCGCTGTGGAAGTTGGCCAGGAAAATCCGTGGAGGTAATATGCAAGTACCCGTGATCAGACACCGTGGCGCTGACATAGTGAATGATCGGGGAAAAGCAGAGGCCTTCACGGACTACTTGGAGGGCGTCTGCAGCGAGTCGCCTGACATTCTCCCTGAGCAAGTGTAATACAGCCTCACTGTAAGCACTTTTCGCCAACATAAATATCCTATCCCTCCGTCAGTACTTGATAAATTGAGAGTCACGCCGCGCCGGCGGAACTTCGCAAAGCTCTCTGCCGTCTTCCGAGAAATAAAGCTCCTGGTCCAGACAACATTCCGAACGTAGTCCTTAAAAATTTTCCTAAAAAGACACTAGTCCATCTAATGCATTAATTAATGCGGTAATCAGGCTGCAGCATTTCCCTAAATCCTGGAAAGCAGCGCGCGTAATTTACTTCCTTAAACCGGGCAAAGACCCATCATTAATATCTTCCTACCAGCCGATATCCCTGTTGAATACCCTCCGAAAGGTGGCTTAAAAGCTAATCTTGCCGAGGGTCAACAGGGCAGTCGAGCGGCTGAATATCATCCCCCCGGAACAGTTCGGTTTTCGCGGCCGGCATGGCACCGTCATGCTTGCCGCGAAGATCGCTTCTGATGTCTGTGAGGGATTCAATAACAGGCAATCAACTTCAATACTGTTCCTGGACATTGAGAAGGCGTTCGACAGGGTATGGCATGACGGGTTGCTTTACAAACTATTAGCGAAATACAGCTTACCGCTGCATCTAATCTCACTCATTGAATCATACCTTGCCGGACGCACTTTCGTGACCAGAGTAGGAACGCATACTTCTGCGAGCAGGAGATTGCGCGCAGGGGTGCCACAGGGCACGGTTCTATCGCCGCTGTTTTTCAGTCTTTTTATAGCAGATTTTGCGTCACATCCTGAAACCCGCAATGCCCTCTTTGCCGACGACACGGCGATTTATTCCCGAGATCCCATAGCCGAGCTGGCAAAGTCAAGACTAGGTAATCACATGAACGTGCTTGTTCCTTATTATGAGAGGTGGAAGGTCACACTCAATACGAGCAAAACTGAACTCGTCGTGATTACTCGTAAGAGGAGGGACATTGATGTTACGCATCTTATAATAAGGAACACGCCAGTCATACCTAAGACCCAGGTAAAATACCTGGGACTAACCCTAGACAATAAACTCAATTTCAGTAAGCATGTCTCCGCAATTATAAATAAAAATGAAGGGATTAAAAGGGGTCTGAACTTGCTAGTGGCAGGCAAGTCCTACCTAAGCCCTACAAACAAATTGACGTTATATAAGTCAGTAATAAGACCTGCGCTCTTGTATGGTGCCCCGGTGTGGTGTTCGGTGGCCAGGACTCATTTGCGAAAACTACAAGTTATACAAAATAGATACCTGAGAGCTGCGTTCTCCCTTACTCTGCGTGATCGCGTTAGAACTACGGATCTGCATGCGTGGGCTAGAGTTGACTATGTTGAGGATCACATCAATGACCTCGCATGCAGATTCTTCTCACATCAGATTAAGGGATCGCCGATGACGGCCCATATTGCCGACATGAGGTACGACCCCGAACAACACACCACCCACGGCCCAATATATAAGGAGATTTCCTTATATTACAGGCAACTAAGACCGCCTTAGCTCAGTAATACTCATTATTCCCTAAATCCCAACATTAACACTTAAATTTCACCCTTCTCATAACTTTTACAGCCTTTTAGCCCAATTTTACATTACTCTGAAAATCAGTAAGCATCAGGAGAGCAGAAGCTCATTGTCTTCGCGGGCAATGAGCACCCCTGCTACCTGATTGGCCAGCCGACCATGTTAGAACATGGGGGTGGGACTTGCTAGAGGTTCCACTCCTCTGCTAAATATGCACGAGCAACCAGCACTTGCTGTATTACTTGACTTATAACCACCGAAGCATCCGTAATTCCGCAGCCTGATCCGCGGGATTCAAACCATGTACCTTGATGTTATGGTAGCATACTCGAGTTGACTTGTATAATACAAGCCATTAACATTTTGTACATAGTTTTTGTATATAATGTATATGTTGTATATAGTGTGCTGTCTTTTTAGAATTATGACCTCCTGCTCCCTGAGGGCAATGCAAGTAAGGTTTTTTATGTAACTTTTCCTTACATAAACAGTCCGACAATATATTACATACCTAATAAAGTACTACTAAACTCCAGCTCCGGCCAACTAAAGAAATAAGCGGCGTTGAAGGGTATACTCCCATGTAACGATCAACCTTCCAGCAGTACGCAGTACTGCTACCCTTAGTTTTTTTTAAGTAGGCTATAAGAACAGCCCCCTACGAGTGTCATACAGAATGGCCACGACGTTGAAAGAACAACGTCAGGCCTAACAACCAGTAGAGGTAGATAGTATAGTATAATATAGTCTCTAGACATGCTTATACTAAGCTTTGCAGTTGTCCTATATAAATATTCGAAATAAATTATATCATATTCCAGGGTTTCGATAATTTTATTACTTCAGATGCTCTATATTTAGGATCGATACTTGGGTTTAGGTGGTGGCGGGTAGGGTCATCTACTACCTACTAGCAAATACTCATTTCACGCAACCTTTATTCACGCATCGTTGCTTGCAGTTTACTATAAAGTGCATATACTACGAATATGCTAGGGCCTGTATAAGCTGGGTCATTGTTAATACTTCTTATAAAGACAATGGCTGGGTGAATGGTTGCGTCTACGGGGACCGTTCAACTTTCCATCATTCAAACATTCCAACCCGGTGGTGTGCATGCGTTTGCCGCGTCCTGTAATTTTGAGTTTAGATATGGAATATATTCGCAGAAACAGACGCAAGTTGCTGTATATCCACTATAATACGGCTCTTAACCCAAATTTTAATCATTAAACTAATATTTCACTTCGCGCATGGCCGTCCGCTCGCTACGGGATAACCTAAGACCCAAGGCATACGCAAAATCAGGAAACAACAAATAAAAATGCAGTACGACCATCCAATCTTAGATCTTTTCCAACAAGGATTCACACAACCAACAATTTACAGGTAGTATTTGTGCTTAAATCGAATCAGGGAGCCGCAGTAAGATATTCAATCACAACACCGGGTTGGAATGTTCCGATGATGGAAAGTTGAACGGTCTCCTTAGACGCAAATCTGGGTGAATCCCCGATACCTATCCACTTCTAGGATCTGGCAATATCAGTGCATGAAGAACTTCATATTATCATATTTCATATCAATAGTTATACGAAAGCTGATTAGCGTTAGTTAGTAAGAGTTGGAACTTTATCGATATCCATGATAATTTTTGTGAGTGTCGCCCATTGAAAGTGAGATATCTATGGTGTCGAAACAGCCGCGTCCAAATCCAGTGAGCTGTGGTGTCGCCGAAGCCCGTGATATTTTAATAGTAAGCTAATATATTTAATTTGGAAAATTTATCTATTTTTGCTTCATACTGTAGTAATTTAGGATAATATAAACATATAAAAATATTTTGTTTTTTATTTATAATTTTTAGTAATAATAATAAGTATCTTTTGATAATGATGCAGGCTATTTCTTTCTTTCTTTACTGAATATGGCTTCGGTTCCTCAAGGGTCCATTTGCCAGCACATTTGAGGGAACTCCAGTATGACGGGCCTATGCCCCTGGTGCTCCCGACTCTTACAACAAAATTAAAATCTATGAAATGCACAGATAGAAATGATCCCACGGCAGCATCCGGCTGACCCCGGCCTAGGTAGCGGCGTGAATGGGTATTTCTTCTGGCTAGGAGTTTTTGAGGCATAGTCCAACCTGGCCAGAACGTCCGGTTCTTCCTAAGGGAGAAAAACTGTCACTAAACGTTTGCCACGTGTCGCCCAATGGCTTGTGCCAATGGCGCTCAAAGAGCCGTCACCGAACCCGTCTACACTCTACCGAAGACGAATCGGAAGTGATGCAGGGTATTTAAATAAATTTAACATATGTTATTTTTGAATAACAGTTCTGCCATTGTTTATTTCTTATAAATACAAGGGTACGGCACTGCTAAACATTGCTAGCGTCTTCAGACAGCGGTCTGTTTTAAACTTTTCAACCCGGCGACGTGACCTTGGCCAAATGTCTGCAATAATTAAGTGGTAATTACATTTTGTAAACATTATTTGTTGTAATTTTGATGTGGGAGGGACTGAAATTTGTTATTGAGAGTATTATCGTATCTGAATGGAACATTTTAGCGTATTTTCTTAAGGGGGCTGTATCAAGGGAAGGCGTGAAGTTAAAAGAGTACTGTTAACTTTACGCCTGGCCCTCCTCGCTTCGTTCGCTCCGGTGCGAAGCCAAACAAAACTCCAATATTTAAAAAATAACAAGTATAACCTTAATAAGAATTAAAAACATAGCTTGGCACTGAGGGTCATTGAACCAGCGACCGTCGTATCACAAACACTATCTGACCATTGAGCTACCAGACTGTTGAAAGCAATTCAGCGTACCGTGAGCGAGATTTCAGTTTGTAGTGCACTTGTGAATGAGAGGAACGTGATTGGCTAGCTACGTGAGGTGACGCATGTCTTCGCGATGCAACCAGTTGTTTCAAGTCAGGAGATGGTCTAGGACAAAGATATTCCAGTCCTTTCAATGTTCTATGGTCTAGGGGGTCTGCATGGTTGGCCTTCACTTTGGCGACCCGGGTTCAAATCCCGTCGGTTTTGTTTTTTTTTTTAAGTAAACAGTTTTTCCTGATTTTTGGGTTTTTCTTGGGTATGGCTTGGGTTAGCGCTTGGCTAGTTTCATTTTCTTGAGCCCCGGAGCGAGCGAAGCGAGCGAGGCGAGCGGAGGGCCATGCGGAAAGTGCTTTGCTTTAGCAACAGCGTATTTCAGGAGCCACGAGTAGGGGCTACAATTAGCCGCCTCAAAGCATGCCCTAAATAAAATATTTAATAAACATAACCTTAAAAAAGAGCATTGTCTTGCTACTAGAATCGGACCCGTGCCGCCGGATCAGAATCACAGCATTTAACCATTGAACCACGTGGTCTACTGAAAGCAATTCCCTGGGCCATAAATACATCTACTAGTCAGAAATGTGTTTATGTAAGCAGTTGAAAGCAATTCGCGGGACCATAAAGATATGGTGTTGTCAAACTAGCACTCAAAATAAAAACCCCGAGTAAGCCCGGATGACGAATTTCGAAGTGGATGTTAACTTCACGCATGCTTCGCTTGCTCTGGGGCGCAACCAAACAAGTTAAACAACCCCAAAGTTACAAAAAGAGCAAACATAACCTTAAAAAAAAAGTATCTTGCCACTGACGGGAATCGAACGCATATCGGACACCCAGGATCGTACCACTAGACTACGAGGCCTCTGGGAAGCATCTCGCTAGATCGTATAGACAAGGGTAAGTAACGAAACACCCTCGGGATCATTTATTTTGCGTGGGGTTTAGCTACGGGGTGAGGGTATCGTCTACTGATTTCTATTCCCGTTGGTTTTCTTAATTTTTTTACGGCTATGTTAGTAAAAAGTTTTTTCTCTTCATTTTGGGCATGCCTTGGGTTAGTTTTTGTTCGTTCCGCTCTCGTAGCAAAAAAGTACATACAGCGGGGAGCCATGCGTAAAATAAGGCACCGTTCCATTGGCCTCATTAGTTGCGTTGCTGTGGGTAGACACAAGTTTGCGAGTCGCGATATTTCAGTTCGTAGTGCACTTGTCAATGTATGCGATTTAAAAACCTGCAATTGGCAAGTATATAGCCTTCCGCTCGCTCCAGGGCTCAAGAAAAATAAATTAACCAAGTGCTAACCCAAGCCATACCCAAAAATTAAGAAAAAACTGTTTACTTAAAGAAAAACGAAACCGACGGGATTTGAACCCGGGTCGCCGAAGTGAAGGCCAACCATGCAGACCCCTAGATCATCTGCTGACTTAGAAACAACTGGTTGCATCGCGATGACTGCGTCGTCACCTCACGTAGCTAGCCAATCACGCGGCTCTGATTCACAAGTGCACTATGAACTGAAATCTCGCTCTGCACGCGCCAATTACAGGTTTTTAAACCGCATACATTCACAAGTAAATGAAATATCGCTCTAGATTTTGACTGCCACTGTTGCCAATTCTAGGCTGCTGTGCAAACGCGAATTCGAATATCCGTGTGTCCGTGCTCAAATTAAAAAAAATGCTTGCATTCAGAGATTACAAATTAAATCAAAAGTATCGTACATGTCATCAAACGACGATTCATACTAAGAGCCATGACACACAGCGGTTTTTGTCGAGTCTGCCATTTAGCACTGCCATGACACACACAGCGACACAGCTGTTTTTGCCGAATCGGCCGGCGCATGCATCAGATGACGTACCGAGGCGGCTAACAAGCAGCGCCAGCGACTCGTCAATCGCCGCCGTGTGTTTTTCCCATATTTTCTTTTTAAGTATATGGTTTTTCCCCACTTGCAATTAGGTATGCACAAAATTTCAAAAACCTCGATATATCGAATATCGAATACTTAAACATCGATATGTAAAAAATATCGCTTCTTAACCATCGATACATCGAAAATATCGAACAAATTACATCGATGTATCGGAAAAAATATTATATATATTTAAGCTTTCTACATTCTACATAATATCATAATTATCATCATCTTGTAAATAATAAATATTTAAGCCAACTTGACTTGACCAATTACTCGTACTGCCCGATGTTTGAATTTTCTTGCCACAGAAATTGCATTTTGACAATGTTTTGTCAAGTTTTGTGAAATACTTCCACAAAGCGCTTGGAGCCATATCAAACACTAAACACCGAAATTACTAAAACACGCCAAAATTTTAAGAACAATAAGAACAAAGAACAGGATAACATAAAAGGAACAGACTAATTAAACGATAACAAGTAGGTCTATAAAAGTGAAATATAAATATTCTGAGGATGAGGCAGAGGAACCAGCCGATAAAAGAATCTGCGAATACAGTTGCGACATATTTGATTTTATCTCAACCAAGCTGGCATGGTCTTTTTAAGTTGTGAAGGGTGAGGGCTATTCGCGAAAACCATTTATCAAGAGATGGCAGATAGATCTGAAAGCTGTTTGTTTTACAACGGCGTTCTTAGCATGCTCAGTTTTTGACACACATTTGGCAAAATGCTTTCAATTTTTGTTGAATTGCTTTCAGCAAACCTGGTGGCGCAGTAGTTAGTACGATTTTTTGTAATACGACGGCGGCGATGGCCTGGGTTCGATTCCCTCAGAGGCGAGAAATGTGCTTTTATTTTTTTAAGGTTATGCTTGTAAAATGTTTTTTTTTCTTCATTTTTGGGCATGCCTTTAGTTAGTTTGTGTTGGATAGGCCCTCGTAGCGAGCGAAGCGAGCTGAGGACCTTGCATGAAGTGAAATAGGCAACGTTTCATCATGCGCCAAGCTTCGCATCGAAATATATTCTGGTGCAGCTAGATTTTTATATTATTCACTATTTTTCATTTAGGAGTCGCAAATTTTGCGTTAGCATTGACATAAATCAAAAGATTCCAACTGAACTCACTAATCACTAAAGAGTTTGAAGTTGGACTAAATAAATTCACAGTTTTAGCACACTACAACAAATAAGCAGGCAATTTTAGGCCGATTTTGTCGTTTTTTTTTACACAGAAACACATAAATTGAGGATTTTTACGTCATTTTTAGATTTTTTTATTGGCGGGAACCTAATAATAATCAACGGAATGAGCGAGGCGAGCGGAGGGCCATGCGCGAAGTGAAATATTGGTAATTTTTTAGAAGACGTGTCAGATTAGTTTTTGAATTTAGATGTTACCTAAGCATGCAACTAACTTATAGAAGTGTAGTACATTACATTTTGCTTGGCGGAAGTTCATTCTTTCGTGTCAAAACAAAATAAAATATAGTCTAACGTGTGCAAAAGACTAAAATTTATGACAGTATCAATTCAGTCTTTTTCCCATTTTGGGCATGCCTTGGGTTAGTTTTGTTTGGTTACGCCCCCGGAGCGAGCGGAGGGCCATGCGCGAAGTGAAATATTACTAGAATGATAAAAATTTAATCAACTGCAATGTGGCAGTGGAGCTCTGTTCCTTAACCGCGTTACGCCTCTGGAATATTTATGAAAGTAACACAAACTTTTGACAAAAAATTCGGCTTGCAAATTCAATATTTTCTATTTTTATACAGTTTTTTACCCTACCCAGCACCCCTATTTACTCCATTGTCCCGCAAGACCGTTGATTACTATTAGGTTTCCGCAAATAAAAATCGTCTAAAAATTACGGAAAAACACTCAATTTATGTGTCTGAGGAAAAAAGGGCAAAATAGGTCTGACACGTCTTCTAAAAAATTAACGAAATATTAGTAGAACGATAAAAAAATAATCAACTTCAACGGGACAGTGAATCCCTTATTAATCTCATTACGCCACTTTTTATAAAAATAACACATATTTTTAATGAAATTTGTATTTGCAAACAGAATATTTACTATTTTTATACACTTTTTTTGCCCCACTTAGCACCCGTATTCACTCCACTGTCCCGCATGACAGTACAGTTCATTACTATTCCGCCAATAAAAAACGCAAAAAGAAAGACGTAAAAACACTCAATTTGTGTGTTTTTGGGGCAAAAATGGCAAAATAGGCCTGACAAGTCAACTAATAAAAGTTACCAAAAAAAGCAGCAAAAGTTCAGTGCATTAACGATTCACATCACGCTATTCGCAGCAGTGCTACCAATTGTATTTTCTATAATGCTCACAAAATATAATCCTGATTACTCACAAATTACTCACAATCCCTTAAATGCCCGATTACTTGAAATTACTGACAGTTTCAATACTAAAATGCCTTCGTTTATTTGTTCTGGTAAACTGAGTGACGAAGTGACCCACGCGCCTAATGTCAACATTAATGTATGACGTCATAACTATATAGTAACGCTTTTAAGCAAAAAATATTAATATAAAATCGTCCAATTTACGCCCGAAATTACGATGCGGTGTTAGCTATTGTCGCCACCTTTTCGCTATAACAGATCAGAAGTCAGATGATTGAGCTGACCTGAGAAAGAAAACCGGCCTTTAGGGCGTTCACAAAGAAAAGGTACAAAACTTGATAGATCCCCGGAAAAAATTCCGAAATTCCGTACAGTCTCGTATAAAAGGACTGTAAAATTCCGCGACCATTTGTGCCCTCTATTATTACAAGCGCCACATCCAAAGCTGCCCGGCAGGATCCTCTATTTGCAAACGACAACACTAACAACCGAAAACAATTATTAACTAAGAATGACGCAAGGCGAAATACTTTTTCATATTTTCCATCTGACGAAGTAAAAATATTGAAAAAAAATTACTAGTGGATTATACTCACATTTTACTCACAAAATGGCATTACTCACAATTTCGCTCACATGATTTGATATTACTCACAAATGTGAGTAATTACTCACAAATTGGCAGCACTGATTCGCAGGAGAATCACGATCACGATAATCAAGAATCCTTGCGTGACCGATCAATGTTACCAAGTCAGTATCGATCGATAAATCGACGCGCGTCTTCTAAAATATCTTATTATGACAACCACAAATTGAAGATAACTATAAAGTTTCATCTAGACCATTGTCCTTAAAGACAATGTTTAAACTCTTGATTGTTTCACTTTTTTAAAAGTATTGAATGGAATTTTTCTGTATAATTAACTATTTTTATAGCTGATATTTTGGGAGCGGGGTAGAAATGCTCGAGGGGAGCGATAGAGCGAAATGGTATTAAAAAGGGGTAGATCTGCCCCGAACGGGGTAGCGGTGGCAACACTGTGTACAAAAACTAGAGGAAAACAATGCCAAAAACGTTGTTCTTTGGGATCCAATACATGGCGATACTGGTAGTGGTTCTTGGGCATTGTGCCTTTAATACCACTGTATTTTCGCCCTTATTTATCTATGACTGTATTCTATTCTTGGAAATTGACGAGAGCACAACGTTTTCGATGTCTCGTTCGTGTTACGTCATAGTCATAGATGGAAAAAAGACGAAGCGTAAACTAAGTAATTGCGCCATTGCGCGTTGTGATGTATCCATCGATATATCGTATATCGTTGTCACATATATCGATGTACGATAATATCGACTAAAATCCATCGATGCCAAAATATCGATATTTTCGATCTATCGGAAAATATCGTGCATCCCTACTTGCAAAGTATAGCCTTTTAAGAACCTTTACACAAATAGTGCACTATATAAAAATCGACCTCTCCTATTGGTCGATCCATCCATCTCGTATTACAATAGGTTTGTTCTAGCAGCGATTTCAAACGGTTTCAAACCATCCGGAGTTTGTGCATAGCGATATAAGCGCCGCTTATATCGTTATACGCAAACTCCGGATGGTTTGAAACCGTTTGAAATCGCTGCTAGAACAAACCTAATATGTCTTTGTGATGCAATCAACTTGTGTCAAGAGCTCTCGTGATGAAGAGGTTTAGACAGCTGGGTCTCACCTAGACGGTCCGGGTTCAAACCCCGTTGCTTTTTTTATTTTTTTTTAAGATTATGTTTCTAAACAGTTTTTTTCTTGATTTTGGGTATGTCTTGGGTTAGCACCTGGTTAGTTTCCTTTTCTTGAGCCCCCGTAGCGAGCGGAGGGCCATGCGGATCGACCAATAGGAAAGGCCGATTTTTATATAGTGCACTATTTGTGTAAAGGATCTTATAATGCCCCTCATTGAGTCCTATCTTAGGTATGGCATAGTGTTTTGGGGAGGTGTGCACTGAGTTTTTCTTTAACTCACTATTTAATGTGGATTCAGACCAAGGTTCATAGAACCTCGGATTCAGACGTCAAATTATCGCTCGAGTCAACGCTACCTACACTAGATGGCGCTGGAAACGCTTTTACCTTGATGGCAGCCAAAACTATCACTGTCGCGAGACGATCATAGCTGGACTGGGTCTCCCTTGTCAAAGGGATCACTTTTTAAGTAGTGGGGGCAAAGTGGATTTTTATAATCGAGCACGAATCAGTTCAATAAAGTTCAGTTAGATCGATCCAAAACAGTGAATCGAATACGCCTCTACTTTACTATAGGTATTGCTGGCTGAATCCGGATGGTTTTTCGAATGACAATGATTCGAACGAAAATTCTTCGAATCGACAATTTTTCGGATGTGTAATTCTTCGAATGGACGATTTTTCGAATCTTTAATTTAGTTTGGGTTAGTCCCTTTTACCGTTTTAGCAAAATTTCTGCAACGTCTCGGTGGTGCAGAAGGTAGCGTTTTTGCCTGTCATTCCGGCGCCACGGTTCGATTCCCGTCGGTCGCGACAGATGTTTTTTTATTGTTTTTTATTAATTTACCTTTTTTCATAATTTTGGGTTAGTTTTGGTTAGCACTTAGTTAGTTCTTGTTGATTGAGCCCCCGTAGCGAGCGGAGAGCCATGCAAAGCCCTAATAATACCTATTAACGATATTATAGTCGCCTATACGCCTGACATAACAAGATGTGAATATATCACCGCGCTGCTGTCAGTGTTGTAAGCTATTTACAATAAAATGTTAAAAAACATATCTATGTTTTCTCTAATTTAATATTTTCAAAAAGCGGTCCTTTCGAAAAACTATTTGTTCGAATAATTATCCATTCGAATAATTGTCTATTCGGAAAACTGTCCTTGCTTTCGGAAAATATTCATTCGAAAAACAGTCTTAGATTCATTGCTGGCTGCCTTCTTTTGTTGCCTCGTGGCTTGTTCCTAGACTCGTCTCGCCGCTGTGAGAAGCCTGATGCCGAACTTAGCTCGTCAATGTTTACATGTGTATTTTTACTTCATACACAGCCCTCCGCTCGCTGCAGAACGCAATCGACAAAAAGTACCCAAAGGCATGCCAAATAACTAATTAATCAATTAAAAAAAAAGCTTGCAGAGACCGGGCGTTAAACCACTTCCTTTGCGTTCTAGGGACGCCACCTGAGCCAAACTCTCACATTTCTGCTTTTCTCGAAAAGTTGCATAAAAACCCGTGAAGTGAAAAATGTGTAACCAGATCAGGCTCCCCACAGCGGCGAGACGCTAGTTGGTCCTGGCGTCTCCTGGAAGTTGTCATCTTCTGTCTGCTTATGGATGCGCAATACATAGTTTTGTTGCGTATCGATATTAAGTTGCCTCATTCTCTAGTTGGGGCAGAAACAGTCTGTGACCATCGCATTGAATCTTCGTTTTGTAGTCGCCTTTTAGGTATTTCCCAAATCCAATAACAAAGTCGGCAGATTTTGTATAAACCAACATTTTAATTTTAAAACAATTAGGAATAAGTTGAATCAACCGTAATATTGTTAAAATAGGTAATTTATTGATGTGTAAACATCTTACGCGGCGGTATGAGGGTAATCTCGGCAAATGGGACGGAATGTGTAAACCGATGTGACATTATAACGGCGTTCGTTAATGTCATCTTTTTTCTCGCTTTGCTCTAACATTTTGACAGACACGTGACTTGGATTTTCCTTTTAAATACACATACCTCGTGACTGTCAAATTGTCAGAGCAAATCGAGGAGAAAGATGATATTAACAAACGCGGCTTTTAACTCGTGCGCATTAAGGAGCAAACTAAACCAGGACGGCCGCGATTGCAACGACTCAAATAGCGCTTCTAAAAAGCTAACCGCTAGGGCGGTATTAGATTTTCATTATATTAAATTCGCAGTGTATTTGGATCCATACACAGCTTATTTTTAATGGACGGTTGAATTTAAAATGAATTTTCGCTTAAAAATCCACGACAAATTCGTCCGGAGCCGCGGCTATCGTCCTAAACGAAGTCCGGAAATTTCGGATTTTTATACAATTTTGCATTTAAAATCGTTTTTAAACGGATTTTAGACGATAATAAAACAAATTTTAACTTAGACGAACTGCCAAAAGTATTATTCAGATGCCCCGACGTTTAAAACATGAATTGAGTCATGGCCCTCTTCTAAAATTTGGTTATTGACTTTCCCAAATCGGAGGATCCTGCCCAAGATGACTAGCTGGTAGTGAATAAGCCTTAGATTAGGTAAGAGTAAGGATACCGCGCATGACATTAAGCCAATGTACTGAAATTGAAGCCTTTTCAGAGCGGCGGCCATTATTTATGTGGCAAACACATCTATTGTTGTGGCTGTGCTATTTTACAGTTATTTTGTGAGTTTTTGAGCAAAGAGAGATAAAAACTAAGATTCATAATGGTAAATTGTTCGGCATATGGTTGCAAGAGTCGAAGTGAGAAGGAGCCTGGAATTTCATTTCACAGGTAATTATTGTCTGCTGACCTTGTAGTTTATTTGCATATTTCTTGTTTTAATAATAATGCATAATGTACACATTGTGTTACCTCTGAGTATATCATGGTAGGGATGTTTATTTAATTATCGAGAGCAATTTGATACCCGATCTTGGATATTTTCAGTCATCAAATAATCAATAAAGCCATAAATCTTCTTCAAGGAGAGCCTCTGTTGAATGACTAACAGAGGCGTAGGTAATATATTTTTCATACTCTACCTATAAAATGGCTATATTATTTTACGACTGAAAATTACTTTAACGTATTAATTATTATTTATTACTTATAATTTCAATTAATTTATTGAAGTTACCCAGTAATTTATGTGGCAGCTGGTAACAGGCTTTTCCCATGTTATCTGTCCTCTTCTTTCCTTGTCTAAGGAATAAGCTGTGTCTATAGGTTGATGTTATTCCTGGTGGCATTAGATTTTCGTGCCGAATTTGTGCAGTGAATTAATCCACTCGGACTGAAGCTGCCAGTAAGTATTATATAACAATTCCAACTAATAATTTAAATGCGAATATGTTTGTTTGTTTCTTACGCTTTCACGCATAAACTACTCAACCGATCATCATGAAATTTTGTACAGATATTTTCAAGAGTATACCAAAGAACACTGGACACTTTTAGCTTTTACCCGCGGCTTCACTCGCGTTGATTTTTCCGGTTAGTTTTAATCCTATTTTTTATCTTCTTGAGATTATATTTGTAAAAAGTATTTTTGTTGATTTTGGGCATGCCTTGGGTTAGTTTTTGTTCGTCGCGCCCCTGTAGCGAGCTGAGGGCTATGCGTGAAGTGTAATATTAGATGTTCTAATGTAAACATTACAAATGTAAACATTAAACAACGCACGTCAGGCGGTATCTGTGACGGGAATGTGTTTTGCAGGCTGTCTGTAATCGTTAGTGTAAAACGTGTTCTTTCTAACGCCAGAATATTAGCAACCCATTCCAAATAAGTGGTTGTCTATATTCAGGCGTCACGCGGCCTAAGGTGGCATTAGATTTTCATGTCGATATAGTATGTTTACACATCAGTGTCTCGAGTACTAACAGACTCGCTCATTTTTTTAAGACAGGGCCCTAATAAGAATTTATAATGCCAAGAGTAAAATCATTGTCTTTATATATAAACCCTCATTAACAAACCCTACCCCCCAACTAACCAATATAGATAATGGATTAATGTCAACTCTTTTGAGATGGACGATGGACGCATCTTAACAGAAGAGATATAATATAAAAGGGCAATTTATTGAAAAATGGTATAGACATAAACTCTAGTTTTAAAATTAGATGGCATTGTAAGCCGGAATAAGTACAGTGACTCTATACGAGCCACTGTAGGAATAAGGAACAAATTGATGCTCTCAAAACGGATAGGTTGCAATTTGTTACAATTAGGTATGGGGTATAGGTCAGTAAGATTGAATAAGTCAAACCGCCAGATTTTGGTCTAGATAGACATTTCCTATATAACTAGTAATACATTAAGGAGTTCTAAGACAGGACCGTATTAAGAACCCACTGGTAGTCTCCACTAACAGACTGTCACGCGAGATACCTTCAAAACAGAGAAAGAGGGAGTCAAACCACACGATGACTGCATGGGAGACTACAAAATGAAATGCAAATGGTTGGATCTAAGCCAGAACAAGCCCACTGACGAAATATATAATTAAACACAGTAAGATTTTATGAAATGCGATGTGTCTTCTGGAATTGAGTTTTTTTCCTCTCTTCTAAAGCAAAGAAGTCTTGATAAAACGTTGGGAACAAACGTTATCAGGGAGGGGGAATGTGTAAACTACTAAGTTTGAACTTTAAAATGTTATATAAACATTCACAATTAATTATAAACAACTAGAGCGTTCGACGGGAGGGATTTTAGTCCTTAACGTTGCAGTCATCAGCATTTTGTAAAATATAAATACGCAGGCAAACGCCAAATTCTTCAGACTCTCGGGTCTCCCTTAACTCCGCTCGACTAGTTGAGTGCAAGCACAGATGTCCGTACTCTGCTAGTTGTTCTAACCCGCAACCTAAATATTTTGAGAGCACCTGTACACAGGAACAGGGTGATATACATAGGTACACGGCACCCGGGGGATTTCTAAAAAGTAGTGAGAGTTGAATGTATGAGTAAAGTATCAAAATTTCCAGTAAGGGCATTTTTAAAAGTAGTGCAAGGGCCTTAGTAATCCGTGTCAAACTTAAACTACTCCGTCATTGAGAGACGCTAAAGAGACTTACCATAATAAGACGGTTGTCTTAACAGTGACCAAGGACCTAGAAACACTTTAAACTAAGCCTCCCTCGAGAAGACATGCATTTAGTATTAGTACTAATTGGGTATAGTGTAAACTCAATTAATTCATCTATAAACAAAACGCGCATTTATTATTGCTCGCGTACAGTATAACCGTTGTAAAGTTTGTTTGTAAATAAACTTGTTATTGTTTTTATCAATGTGTCTCCGTTATCATCTCTTCTCACCTGACGTAGAGCAATTCCGAATCTGAGCTATTCTCTGCATCTAAGCAAGGCGTGGCGTCACGGATAAAAAATCGCGAAAAGCCTTACCGTTTAGAAACCCTCATAAAAAACAATTATAGTTTAAGTATGAAAATAATATAGTAATTATTTATTCAAATCAAAAACGTTTTAAATTGGGTTTAGTGAGAATAGGAACAATCCAGCTAATTTATGTACTGTTTCTTAGTACAATATAATTATAAGTAATATACAAACTACGATTTTTCAAATTATCCTTATTGACCACTTCTGTCTAAACCTTGCTAAATGCTTTTCTAAAGAAACCTCTATATATTCTGAAAATTACTGTAAATGTCTATATTTTTATTAATAATTCTTTTAAGAGTATCTAATGAACATAATAACATAATTTAAGATGAAGCTCCAGTAGTCCAATTTTTAGGTCTCTCGGCAGCCAGCGAGTAATCTCTTAGGCAACTTGTAGCTCCACCCATGCGAACCTGCAATAAAACTAGCATAGGAATGGCTGGAAATATTTTGATCATTTTGATTTAACTATGAAAAATTCATAGAAACAAAAACTATTTTTAATTAATTTTTCTCAGTTCTGATTATGTCCTTAACTTACAAAATTAGGCTGTATGTCAACATATACAGAGCTTTGTGGGTGAAAACATTAAGGTGTGTGTGCCTTCAAAATCAAAAAGTCGAGGCACTGTCACTGTCAAAACAAATGACATATATTCGCTATAAACTGTTTTACCCATAATTTGATACCATACTTCAGTTTCATTATCTGTTTGGCTAAATCTAGGCTTTAGTACTAAAATCCTAAATAATGTATTGCAGTTATAAATCCATAAACTAACCCAGGAAGATGACTGTCCATTGTATCGTCCAATGGACGAGTAAAGTTTCTTAAATCAGTATATTATTGTTAAATACCTACCTTAACGTCGGAAGGAGTTACCTCCCATCCATGAATGGCAGCTTCTTTTCTCAAGAAGGCGAGTATCCCGCCTAACATGCCCATGTTGAAACCAGTCATTTTGTTTCTTCTCCACAGACCAAAACAGCTCCCAGCCACAAAACCTAAGAAAAATTAAATCTTTACAAGCTGCACTTAAAAAATTATGATGCTACAAAAATATCTGAAGTATATCTACAAAAGACTCGTAGATATACTTTTGTGTATGTTAACAAAAATGTTAAATACATATTTGACAGATACATAGTTTTTAAAGATCTGAATAAAGCTTTACCTCCCAAAAACCAGTTTAATCTGTCATCTTTTTTTCGCAAGCTGGCAATACCATTAGTGGCCAGAACAAAAGTGCTTGCAATTCCTGCAATGGGTAATATTATTGAAGAAAATCTTAGAGCAGTAGCAAGGTAGCCCTTAGGATGGCTCACCAACACCTGAAAGAGTTACTTGATTGAAAAATATTTATTTAAAAACAAACCGAAAGACTATTTTTCAAACAAAACAATGAAGCATTGCATTAATCGTTGAAGTCTAAGCAAATTAGGGCTCTTACATTAATACAAAGCGCATTCTAAGGAGATTTTAGAAATCTGCGTTTCCTCTTCCTGAAAGGTTTTAAAGTTAGTGGTTACAACATATGTGAGACTAAAATTGACGCAGATTCTAATAAACAAATAAATATTGAAAGAGGCATACCACATCACAGAGTGCCAATCCCGCCGCTGATGGAATGGTAGGCGTCAAAACACACAACAATTTCTTATCTACGTCTTGGCCATCAGGTGTATCAAAATAGCTGTAATCCTCCTTTGCCTTTGTTTGAGACATTTTTGGGGCCCTCAAATTATGTAAGATTCGACGACAGTTGACAGAGAATAACAAATTGAAAAGTGAGGTTATGATGCAACTCCTCCTCCTCAACTATTCGTAAAGATCGCCAACTTTGACAATGAATTTGTCGGTGGATTTGCAGGGTTGCCAGTACTATTATTTTGGTAATATTACCACCATAGATATATAACAGTTATATGCTTAGACCATTGTCCCTGTATATAAACAATGCTTAGACGATGGAAATCGTCTAAGGTTATATGCCTATGAATTACCTTTTAACTTGGAGCCCTGAGGGAAAAAAGAAAATAGTTACCAAGATGCATTTCGTTTACTATTGGTCGAAACAATTGGGCGGCAGTTAGAGTCTTTGTTTACTATTTTAGAATGTCTAATATTTCACTTCGCGCATGGCCCTCCGCTTGTTACGGGGGCGCAACCAACAAAAACTAACACAAAGTATGATAAAAAAAAACATTTTACAAACATAACCTTAAAAAAATAAAAAGCACGCCTTGTCACTGCCGGGAATTGAACCCAGGTCGCCGTATCACAAGCGCAGTATCTAACCACCGGACTTTAAGACCTGCAGAAAGCAATTCATTTATTAGATATTCTGAAATGGTGAACAAACATTCTAAGTCCCGCCCAATTGTGAACGGAATGCATCTTGGAAACTAGCCGCTAATGAAGAAACTGTGGTCAATTCCCCTCATAACTGAGGTATTGGTTAAACACGGCTATAAATATGAATAAAAAAAAGTTAAATAAATTCATTCAGAATGTAAAAACTATTTGCTAAATAGAATCGCCGAAAGCATACCAACAAAATTGGTATAGTTATGACACAGCTTACCCTTAATTATAGTAAGCTGCGGTTATGTTTCTTGACACAAAAATAGAATGTATTATAGCTTTATGCCAGCGCCTTCACACGTCCGTTAAGACTTAAGAGCATCAACTTGCATTATCCACTCAAATATACCAAAAATTATATGCTATGTAAGAGCGAGAGAAAGAGAGACCATCAAACCAATAACACCTCTGAGTCGGATTTCATCTAACTCGGGCCGCCATATCTCACGACAGTAATGATTTTTGGCTGCCGTCAAGGGGGAATATTTCAAATGCGGATCCAGAGTCAAATTCGTTCTAAGAAGTGGGATTCTTTGTGAATGTATTACCAGAAACACATGCAAGGTGCCCCGCTCGCTACCGGGGCTCAAGAACAGGAAACTAATCAGGTGCTAACCCAAACGTAACCCAAGGCATACCCAATATCAAGAAAAAAACTGTTTGCTAACCAAAACTAACCCAAGACATATCCAAAATCAAGACAAAAAAACTGTTTAGACACTTAACTGTAAAAAAAAATAAAAATAGGCAACGGGGTTTGAACCCGGGCCACCGCCGATAGTCGCCGAATTGAGACCTAACCATCTAAACCTCTCGACCGTAACGCCTCTTGCTACAAATTGATTGCATCGCAAAGACATCGAATGCAAACGCTCGAGTCAACGCCACCTACAGTAGATGGCGCTGGAGTATGTATTTCAATATTCGACCTTGATGGCAGCCAAAATCATTACTGTCGCGACACATCATATCACAAACACAGTATCTAACTACTGCGTCACGAGACGTGTTTTAAGATCCTTTACAGTCATACGTCACTATGCTATTTTAGCCGCTTCTGATTGGTGGATTAACGTCACTTTCAGTTTATCTACGGCCCAGTCAGTTTATTCCAACAAGTCCAGTTACTCTAGCGTTTGGAATGTAGAAGTTCCGCGTTCAATTCCCATCGGGGGAAGACACGTTTCGTTTATTTTTTTAAGGTTAAGTTTGTTTCCTTTTGTAAATTTGGGTTAGTTACAGTTAGTTTTGTCTGGTTGCGCCCCGGAGTGAGTGAAGCGAGCGGAGAGCAATACGTGAAAAGTTAACAGTACTCTAAAGTGACGAAAAATCAGAAGCGGCTAAAATAGCATAGTGGCGTATGACTGTAAAGGATCGTATGGGGATTACGAGACCCGCTGAAAGCAATATGTCTGCGTAGTGTGTACACCGCTTCAATATTATGTCGGGAGCTTCGCGCTTGCAAGACATGCCTTGTTTTAAGTTATGTTTGAAAGAGCTTTTTTTTTCTTGATTTTGGGCATGCTTTGGGTTAGTTTTGTTTGGTTGCGGCCCTGAGCGAGCGGAGGACCATGCGGGAAAGTGAAAATGAAATGAAGAGAAACTCTGAAGAGCTGTGACCCGGTCGCTATTTCATTATTACGACACGTACGCGAAGCTTCCGGCACAACATTGAAGGGGTGCACGCAGAGCCTTGTGAAAGCAATTCCCTGGATCATCAGAAAGATATTTTTTTGTCAGTGTTTATCATGCGCGCGCAACTCCAGGACTCGTCAGGCGGGAGTACTCGAACGGATAGTTTCAAAAAAAGTTTGCAGAGTTGTCTCCTGGGTGTTGGAACAAAATACGTGAACCTAGCCGGAGCATAGCAACGAACGAGCCCAATATTATTTCACTCCACGCATGACTCTCCGCTCGCTTTGCACCCTACGGGGCTCAAAGAACAGAAACTCAACAAAACTAACCCAAGACATGCCCAAAATGAAGAAAAAAATACTTTTTACAAACATAACCTTAATAATAATTGAAACACTGACAAAATATGGACCCCTGGCAGCCGTATCACAGGCCCAGCATCTAAAGGTCATCACAGACACTTCGCATAACACGAGTGTCTCGCGAGAGCTTTACTTTGGCTGCCGTCAAGGTCGAATGTTACAAATGCGGATACAGACATCAAATTCATTCAACAAAGGAGGGGGATTTTTTGTGAATGTATTCGCGGAAACACATGCAAGCTCCTGTATATATATTATAATAAGTAATATTTCACTTTTTGCATGGCTCTCCACTCGCTACAAGGGCTCAAGAAAAGGAAACTAACTAGGGTCTAACCCAAACGTAACCCAAGACATACCCAAAATCAAGAAGAAAACTGTTTGCCTACCAAAACCAACCCAAAATAAAAAAAAAACAGTTTAGAAACATCCGTAAAAAAAATAAAAGAAAGCAACGGGGTTTGAACTCGAGTCGCCGCCGATAGCCACAGAATTGAGACCTAACCATCTAAACCTCTAGACCTCGACGACTTATGCTGCAAATTGGTTGCATCACGAGCATTCAAAGATCCTTTACACAAATAGTGCACTATGTAAAAATCGACTTCTCCTATTGGTCGATCCGTCTCATATTACGATATGTCTGCGTGATGCAATCGATTTCCGTCAAGAGCTCTCGTGGTGTAGAGGTTTAGATCGTTGGGTCTCACCTGGAAAGCGCGGGTTCCAACCCCGTTGCTTTTTTTTTAAAGATTATGTTTCTAAACAGCTCTTTCTCTGGGTCTTGGGTTAGATTGGGTTAGCACCTGGTTAGTTTCCTTTTCTTGAGCCCCCGTAGCAAGCGAAGCGAGCGGAGGGCCATGCTGATCGACCAATGGAAAAGGCCGATTTTTATATAGTGCACTATTTGTGTAAAGGATCTTATAATGCGCATCACGAATACGGAGGGCCGTAATCATGAAGAAATCGAATGAAATCGCTCAAGTCAACGCCACCTACACTAGATGGCGCTGAAGACGCTTTTACCTTCACGGCAGCCAAAGTAAAGCTCTCGCGAGACACTCATGTTTAATTGGCCGCGCATAGCACAACCTCCGTACGTATTAATTACGGAGGTTGTTAATGATTCATTCCTATGGATAAGTCTTATGCGGTTATATGGCGTTCGATATATCGGCTGTGACTGGTCGAAAACCCTTATGCTACGGTGTTATGCGAAGTGTCTGTGATGGTCTTAACTACCAGAGCACATCCAGAGAATTCATTGCACCGCAAAGACATCGGTAAGCGAGATTTCAGTTCATATTGCACTTGTGAATGAGAGGCGCGTGATTGGCTAGCTACGTGAGGTGACGCATATGCAACCAATTGTTTGCAAGTCAGCAAATGGTCTAGAGGTCTGCATGTTTGGCTTTCACTTTGGCGACCCGGGTTCAAATCCCGTCGGTTTTAGTTTTTTTTAAGTAAACAGTACTTGGTTAGTTTCCTTTTCTTGAGCCCCGGAGCGAGCGGATTGCCAATTGCATGCTTTCACAAGTGCACTACGAACTGAAACATCGCCCTCGGTAAACTGAAGGCTAATTAGGTGCCGTGCTAGGTACAGTTTTATATGAAAAAAAAAACGCCATATTTTGGTGCCAAACAGGAACATCACCAATGAATTTTGAAATATGGCGAAAAATTTATCCAAGTGAAATCATGAAATTACGCTCGTTTCATTTTTCATTGAAACCATGGGCTACCATTTGTATTGATCTTATATTTAAGGGTTAATAGCTAATTAATAATAAAAATGATTAACCCCTTAAGGGCTTTATCGGATAATTTATTTAAAAAATATTTCATTTTACAAAAGCCCTAACAGAACTTCTAGATCCTTTCCTTGAAGGTCCAACATGATCAGCGTTGGGTGTTGGACAAAGCAAAGTAAGATCAAATAGATGTACCATACATAGCCGGATATTTAAAATATGTTATAAGATAAAGATGGGATAACATGGAGATCTTGGAAACAATCAGTGTGAAAATTTTGCAATATGGTGCTCTATTATAAGGTATTGACGGATTTTTCGTTTTCGAAACACTTTAAACCAATTTTAGAACTTTTTGATTGTTTTACATATTACTATTATATATGCAATAGAATAGGCATTCGACAAGTGAATTTCATTATCGATCTCTTGAATAATTCCAGGTTCTTTTTAGCCACTATACCTTTTACTCCCATAAGAGGCATACAACCCACTTAAAACACAAAATAATTGCCCGTTACACCTCTGTGTTTGGCACCACCACACTTTCGCGATTGTTCTGTAAATGGATGTTACGCTTCCCATCTTTTTCCCCCTCTCGGTTTAAACTCTCTTACTTTTTGTTTCCGATTGGTCCAGCTCAGTGCCTCATGCTTGTTTAACGCTACTCGACTGTATTTTACTGAAAATCACCACACACACAAGATAACAATATTTGTTTTGGTAATATTTTCGAATGTGTGAAATGGCGATGAAAGTAATCTATCATAAAAATGTTCTCTGAAACCAATTCTAAACTTTATTATAATAAAAGCGCAAAAAATTCAAATTATTAAAAAGTTAACTAATATATATATTCACAGATTCATCAAACCATCTCAAATTTACAGAATAATAAACTCAACTATCAGTAATAATTATTTCCATTTGGTCTTGTTTAAGGTCGTTTTCTTCTCCATCTTCAGTTTTAATTATAGGTTCCTCGTCTTTAAATTCTTCTACTTCCACCATATACTCAAAAGTTTTTTCTTCCTTGGGCTGCGCACCTGTGGAATCCAGTTGTTCCTTGATATCTTCAGGGAAAACCAACTCGGGATTGTCCACTTCCTCTTCACCGTAGTCTTTGTACATGGACTTCGAATTATCTGCTGCAAATTCTGTTAGTTCTTCTTCAACCTTTTGGGGACAGGAAAGGGGCTCGGCCCCTTCATGCTTGAACTTGATGTGCGCGGTGAGTCGCAGTTTCCGATTAAAAGCCCTACTACAGTGCGGACAGGTATAGGCGTTCTCACCAGTGTGATGAAAGATGTGTGCGCGCAGCTGGTTTGCTTGGATAAACGCCTAGAATTGTAATTAGTTACAAGAAGCCAGTTTTGTATCTATAACCCCTGTTCGTAAAATTAAAACTATGTCCTCAACAAGAATTCAAATGGCAGAGATATATTGAATCAGTTTTAAGTAAAACTTATAAAAGTATATAAGATGTAGTTCAGGGGAAGGCAGACTCTTAGATCTCTCTTTTTAATGGACTGGTAACAGAGGACTCATCTATTAGTGAAAAAATTAATAGCTTAAATTCTTAAAGTATCCCAAATTGATGGGTTACTACCTTTTAGCGTAGGTATAATAATTTTAAAACGCCGCGTCTCAAACAGTACCGTAGCTTTCTGATTTTCTGAAAAATTTGTGCCTTAAACATGTAAGCAAATGAAGAAATGTATGAAGATACCGCGATAACTCCAATAAAAACATATGCAGTTTATTAAACTAACCTTCTCACAAAATGTACACTGATGCGGTTTTTCCCCTGTGTGCGTCCGCCAATGTCTGTTGAGTGTCTCTTTCGCAGCGAATTTCATACCGCACTGAAATACAAAATTCACATTCAAATTTAACAGTAGCTGAAAACGTAGCAAATTTGAGCGAAAAATATTACAGTTATATTTTACCTGTGGACAAGTATAGGGCTTTTCCCCCGTATGTTTTCTCCGGTGCTTCTTCATGGCCCCACTAGAGGGAAATTTTTTGTCACATACATCACAGCCATAAGGTCGTTCACCTAATGGATAAAAATGTATTATAAGAACTAGAAACCTGAGAAACCTAATTTGCTGCTGAGTTCGTTTAACATATGGAAACAAGCTTGACATAGATGCTTTTTATAAATATAAATCAAGATGGACAAAAATAATCAAAACGCCGAAATAACAAGGCGACTTCGACTTATAACAAATTAGGGTACATCTTTAAAAGGATGGTGTTGTCTTAATAAACCTGAAAGAGAAAATATATATGTACCTAGCTGGCTCGAAACCATACTCCTCAGTAATCAATAGACAATTAAATAGATAAAATACCTCTGGGATGCCCTCGAAAACGTAGCAAACAACGTAGTCAATGGCCTACGAATGCTAAGAGATTACAACGTCCCGGTTAACGATACACTTAAAAAGAAAGTACAGACATTATTATTATCATTTGGATTACAACAGCAGGCGGTTGTAAAAGCGATGAAGCTGTTGTTGCATTATTACACGTATAAATGGTTATGAAAATTCATGCGAATCTTCCTTTAGTACTCTGTCGACCCAATTTTTGAAGATAATAGTTTAGTTTAGTTTATTTATCGTAAAGGTACATTTACGGGTCAAGAAAAAAAAACACCTAAAAGTATTACCAAATTTAAAAAAAATATATACATTAAAATATCATTATATAATAATTAATAATTACTAAATTACACAGTTAAAAAGCATTAAAAGTATATAAATACTTTAAAGAAAATACAAATTGATTAAAACAGTGCATTGAAATAAATCATCGGAAATCACAGTGAATCTCCAAAGTAATTGTCAAGAAATTCCTGATGAGAAAAGAATTCCGTTTTAATAAGGTATCCCTTGATTTTGGACTTAAATAAACGAACATTCAAGGCTCTTACCGCCCCAGGCAGAACATTATAAAATTTAGCACTGTCATAATCTGTGCCCCTCTGGTTCTTGCTAGCCTGTGAAAATTAGGAACAATGCTATGACAGTTCCTGGTGGGATACTGGTGAATGCATGAGTTTGATAGGACCGAATATTGCTCTTGATATATGGAAAAACTGAAAGATGTACATACATGGAACTGTAAGTATATTCAGTCGTTTAAAGATGTTCCTACATGCATCCCTATAACCCATACCCAGGATCACCCTCACACAGACAGCGACGCTGCAATGCAAAGATCCTTGAAGCGCGAGGGGAATGTCGCCAGGATAAGATAGCATAGGCCATATTGGAACCAAAAAGACCATGGTATGCAGACATCACTGTTTTTCGAGAAACACTGCCAGATAGATTACGAATCAAGTAAATGCAGCGTGAAAGTTTGGTGTCCAAGTTTGAGATGTGATTCTCCCAGGTGAGTCCAGTGTCCAAATAAACTCCTAAGAATTTCACCTCCTCAAGGCAGCCACTCAACAGGTCTGAGTTCGTATGAGATCTCAGAGTAAAGTTTATGCTCTGTGTTTTTGCTGTATTGAGATATAGTCTATGAACCAAGTCATTATACTTTCCTGAGCAATCCGAATGTTGCTCTCCTCGATATTTGAAGGATGATAGCTTTCATAAGTAGTGGTGTCATCTGCAAATAAAATCACATTGTTTTTCTCATTGTGATTGGCAAGATCATTGATATAGATAAGGAATAAAGTTGGACCCAGCACAGAGCCTTGTGGAACTCCATACCTTAAAGAACCCACTCGAGAGACGCCACCCTATGAAACAAACTGAGTTCTACCTGTAAGATAGGACCTCAGCAGGCTCACACTTGAAGAATCAAAGTTATATAGTAATAGTTTAGCCAACAGAATCTCCGGTGAAACGCAATCAAATGCCTTAGTAAGGTCAAGGCAGGAAGCAAAAGTGTCCAGGCCACTCTCAAAACCATCACAAACACGGTTCACCAGTCTGTCAATGGCTTGAACTGTAGATTTTTTGTTCCTAAAGCCATATTGTCCCTGATAAAATAAACCATCCCTCTCAAAGTAATCAATAATCTGATCTCTTAAAAGTGACTCAAAGATCTTGGAGATGGCCGGCAATATCGATACTGTGGAAATATCGTCAGCAGAACTCTTATTTTTATAAATTGGTAGTACCATAGCAGTTTTAAGGGAATTAGGAAACATGCTCTTCAAGATAGCCTGATTAACAAATTTAGTCATCTAATGAAGATGAGGCCATAGATTTACATTTAGCACTCTGTTGGTTTATAATTTTCCACATTGCAACTTGTGGATTCGAGGCATTGTTAATATAGTTCTCATAAGCTTGTTGCTTAGTTATTTGTAAGTAATTTCTATATCTTTTTCTGTAGTCATTGATTATATGTTTGGGCATTAAAATAGGATTAGCTTTATTAAGATCTATCAATAATTTCAATCTATCCCTCATACTCCTTAAGTGGTCATTAAACCAATTAATTTTCTGACAGAGAAATTGATTTTTGTTAACCATTTTGAATTTTATCGGAAAACATGTCTCCATATTACTTGTAATGTATCAAATTTTTCATCAATAGACATATTGAAGTCCGCAACAAAACCCCAGTCAATATCATTGAAACTATCACGAAACTAAGAAAGACCAATATCAGTTAATAGACGATATGATATTCTTACCTTTTCACTGGCAGAGGGCTCAGTTCTGCACTTAATCATTATGCAGGCATTGTTACGAGTGTTAAAAAATGTACATTGTTGCAAGCCATAGGTAAACATAATATTAACTAAATCAGCAGTCTTAGGATCCTTCCCCATAAAATAAACATTAAAATCCCCTGTAATAAAGAGTGGTATTGAAAGATTCATATTTTTTAAAATATTACTCAAGGTTTCCAAAAATATATCAAACTCACCATTAGATGAGCGATATACCATAAGAACCTGCTTGTTCAGATTGGGAAAGTGAACTCCAGCAACCTCCGCATGATATTCCACTGAAAGTGACCTGAGGTCAATCCCCTCACATTCCAAACCCTCGGCAACAAACACACAGACCCTACCATGGATCATGTTAGTCCTACAAAAACCAGAGACAGCCGAGTAACCAGGCAAATAGCAGGTCTAGCTCATCGCTACCAATCCAATATTCATTAATACAAGCACAATGTGACTTGCATTCACGAAGAAGAATCTCAAGATCTCATAATTTATTCCGCATGCACTGGATATTAAGATGAAACAAATTAAAAATGTTTTTATTTAAATGTTTGATATTTTTTTTTGAACCTCGTGTCTAGCACTGGACCAATCACCGAACCTTGAACCACGCCACTGCTCACCCTATGCGGACTAGAAAGTTTTCCATTGACTCTCACCTGGTGAAAATCTATCATCTAGCAGATCTTTGATCAAAGCAAGCAACTTTCCTCTATCTCCAAAGCGCTCAAGTTTTTTTAATAGTATGTTGTGTGGGACTTTGTCGAATGCTTTTTCTAGTCTAGATAAATGACATCTGTTGGTAGGCCATTGTCATGGTGGTTTGTCAAGTCGCTGAGACACTGCAAAAGGTTGATAGTGGTCGAACGTCTTTGTAGAAATCCATGTTGAGCTGAGGGGATGAGATTTAATTTATAATAGAAAGATATTAGTTCCTTTCTCCATACATTTTAGGGGGTTACAGGTAAGACCAATAGGGCGATAATTTCGCGGTCTGTGTCTATCACCTTTCTTATATAGTGGCGTGACGATTGAATATTTCCACGGTGTTGGAATTTTTGTATGATCAATACATTCCTGCATTACTTCTGCAAGCAAAGGACTAATTGGGGTGCTACAGTTTTGTAGTAAAACTGTTGGAATTTCGTCAGGCTCTGGGCTGGTGTCTTTTTTCGTACATTTGAGAGCTTGTTCTACTTTGTCACTTGTAAATTGAATTGTGTCAATTGATCTCTCCACTCTATTCCCATGTAAAGCTGGAATAGGGTATGCTTTACTTGTAAAGGCTGTGTCGAACAGCTCTGCAAATTTCTCTGTCAAGACTGTACCATTCAAAAACTGCTGAGTTGTTGGATCTATCAGAGTTATGGTTGATACTTTGGAGTTTAAGTTTAGGCTAATGTATTTGAACAGTCTTTTTGGTGTTCTCATATTTCTCCGGACATCAAACAACTTTTGCTTAGTCTTGTTATTCTGTATCATGTAAGCTTGATATTTGTCTGGTGTTTTGTTTATTTTATATTTATCCCATAGTCTACGCTTTTTGTCTATTTCTCTAAACAAATACTGATTTATCCATGGTTTTTGTTGATTATTTTTTACAGACTTGGCCGGTATAAATTGCTGTACTGCACCTTTTAAACACACAGGAAATCCTCATTGTCCTATTGGCTGGAGTCTAATGAAGTTATTTATTTCCTCATAGTTGGCAGTGTTAAAATTTCTTCTAGTTATTTTCGGTGTTTGGAATTTTTAGCTGGGTTTTTACCTTTATTACAACATGATCACTTCGACCAATTGGCGGTTCTGTGGACAAATCGAGGATGCTCTTAGGGTCGTTAGTTAAAAAAAGGTCCAAAACTGAGCTCTGGTTATTTCTGTATATTGTTGGGAAATTTACAATTTGATGCACGTTCGTTTCATGATACATGTGTAGAAATTCCTGCGTCTTCTTATCCGGGTGTACAATTGTTTGATTCTCCTAGTTTATGTTCGGGCAGTTGAAGTCTCCTACAACGAAAGTCGGGTGTTTTGAAGGGTAGGCAATCTCTATGTTGTTTATCATATGCGCATTGGCCTCCTCACTTGTTGTAGCATGCAAGGGATATTTTTGTTTCTCCTATTTGGATATCTAGCCAAATTGCATCTATCGGTGCTTCCAATCCGTGATCCTCAACAACCCTACAGTTTATATTGTATCCACCAATTTGGTTCTTAATTTACATATGCATGTTGATTGTCCTACTCGTGTGTCTCAGTACTCGTCTACTTTAATAGATTATTTATGTTCAAATAGCTGTTCTGAAGTGGTTGCCTGTTCGGTTATGGATGCCGGTCTATCTGATCACCAAGCCGTTTTAGGAAAATTTGCAATGCCAGCCGTACAAAAACAAGCTAAGTACATTTATAGTTCTTCAAATTTTCGGAAGTTTTTCCAAATGTGCAATAATGATTCATGGAAGAAAATTTTTTCATCGCTCGACCCTGTAGGAGAATTCCACGCAGCAAAATGGTCAAAAAGTTCTACAAATCATT
The DNA here is from genome assembly GCA_016904865.1 of Pissodes strobi. Taxonomy (NCBI): domain Eukaryota; kingdom Metazoa; phylum Arthropoda; class Insecta; order Coleoptera; family Curculionidae; genus Pissodes; species Pissodes strobi. The sequence goes on from MU183946.1 coordinate 36,060, forward strand.
CCCTGTCAGGAAGTTAAAGATTAAAAAGAGTAAACCTTGGCTCACTAAAGGCTTAAAGGTTGTCGTCATCTAAGAACCTTCGAGTTCTTCATTATATCAGAAAGTTTACTAATGACTTGCATTTCCATTCTTACTTTAATAAGTACAGATCTTTGTATAGAAAACTTTTAGGGTCGGCTGAAATCTTGTAAAGCTAGAAAGCTGGTCAATCATTAATGACATCAGAAGCAAAAACCACTTCACTCCAAAATTAAATGAGAGTACATTGTGTCGGAATGTAGTTAATAAATACTACTGCTCTGTACCTGAAAGACTGACAAAACACTTGTCAAAAGCAGAATTATATCATTCTTAAACGTCAACAATGTGCTTGGTCCTCACCAATTTGGTTTTCGGGAGGACCACAGTACAAATGACGCCATTTTTCGATTCCTGGAGGGACTTTACACTGGTATAAATGGTGGTGAGGTAACTGCGGCAGCTTTCTGTGATTTGTCCAAGGCATTCGATTGCGTCAATCATCAGATTCTGCTGCGGAAGCTTCATCACTATGGATTTCGAGGTATATCACTTTCCTGGTTCGAATCCTATTTGTCAGGGCATCGTCAGAGGGTTTGTATAGGACCTACACAATCCGAAATTCTGGAGAATGAGTGTGGTGTTCCTCAGGGGTCAGTACTGGGTCCTGTCCTGTTCCTGATATTTATCAACGGTCTTGCTTTATTGAAAATCTCTGGTAAATTTACGCTCTTCGCCGATGATACCACTACTCTATGGCACTGTGCTAACCTCTTCATCTTAAAAATGGCTATCCTGACTGATCTTGAAATTATTAAATTGTGGTGTGACTGGAATCTTCTCTTGTTAAATCTCTCTAAAACAACTGTGATATCATTTAGGGATGATCTAGAACTATCTAGTATATCTATTGAATTCCGCCCTGAGACCAAGTTTCTTGGAGTAATCATCGACTCTGATCTAAGCTTTAAATCGCATATTTCCGCTCTCTCAATAATGTTTCATCTGGTTGCTTTGCAGCACGAATGGTGGCCAATGAACTGGGACATTCTTTGGCCGGATCAGTTTATTTTGCTCTGATTGAGTCTCGTTTAAGGTATGGGATCTGTTTTTGGGGGACGTCCAACCAAAACATATTGGATTCTGTTTTTGTCCTTCAAAAGCGTGCTATAAGATTAATTTGCGCCGCAAACAACAGGGAACATTGCAGGCCGCTCTTTAAAAAAGAAAAAATTTTAACTCTGTATAGTTTATTTATTTTGGAAACTGTCACTCTGAATCATAAAAATCGCCAAAAAATGAATGCACGTAGTGTTCACTACCATACTCGGAATGTTTCGGACTTACCGCTACCAAGTCCTTACACAGCACTGGTTAAAAAATCAATCATTTATAACAGCATTAAAGTTTATAACCATCTACCCTCTTATTTAAAAAACCTTACTTCTTTAAAACTCTTCAGAAGAGAGATTAAGAGACTTTTGATTGATAAGGCTTACTATAGCTTAAATGAGTTTTTCTGTGATACTTTTTAAATACTTTTATGGCTTTTTTGTATCTTATTGAACTTGGTATTTTAAATTTTTATTTCTCTTGTTTTTTAATTTTACTCAACTATTTTCATGTTCCATAGTATAATTTGTTCGTTTTCCAATTTTTGTTTGTTTGTTACCTTTATTTCTTAACTTTTGACATTATACCTTATTATTTGTATTTATTTATTTTTTATATTTTTTAATGTTTAACTGTGCATGATATGTATAGGGTGGCTCGAATTCGTGTCTATGTATGGGGAACTCGAAAACCGTAAGAGATACAGTGTCGGTCAAATTAAGGAAAAATTGCGCATTTAAGTGCCTAACAATATGCCGTTTAGAAAGTATTAAAATTCCGAGTATTTACGGAGATATCCGAAAAAAACCGAAATTTTGAAAAATTATTTTATTTTTTTCCTGGGCTTATTTAAAATCGGATTTCAAATCTAATTGCACTTTTGCATTGCCACTTTTTCCGCTCTATCTAATGATGATATCTAGTTTGAAATCCGACGTTTCGTCTTCAAGGGATCACCATCAACGTTCTTTTTTTAAATACGAACTTTAATTTTTTTTATCGTTTTTCAGATGGTATTGGCGTTATTAATATGATTATGTGTTTTTATTTTATTTTTTAATTTTTTATTTTTTTATTTTTATTATTTTTTTATTATTTTTATTTTATATATTTTGCTTTGGCGTGATTTTAAATAATTTAAGGTAGGTACTTTTGAAATTTTCATATTCCATAAAAATATTTTATTTGTTTTTTGCATTAAGTGGAAAATTGGAGCCCGTATTAAAAATTAAAAATAGTAAAATTATTTTTTGCCAGAATATTGCCATGAACTATTACTCAAACAAGTTGCTTAGTGCATTTTATTTATAAGCAAAATTCCAATAGGTGTTTTTCCATCAACGTTCCTATAGTATCACGTAGTATGATTATAAATTTTTGATGTTCTTTATTAAATAAATTTTTTAATTCGTTAAAAGTTGGGAATATTTTATCTTTGCAGTAAGCAACTTGTTTGAGTAATAGTTCATGGCCATATTCTCGTAAGAAATAATTTTACTATTTTTTATTTTTAATACGCTCCAATTTTCCACTTAATACAAAAAACAAAATAAAATATTTTTATGGAATATAAAAATATTAAAAGTACCTACCTTATATTATTTAAAATTACGCCAAAGCAAAATATACAATTAAAAAAATACTAATAAAAAAAAAAAAAAAATTAAAAAAAAAAACACATAGTCATATTAATAACCCCAATACCATCTGAAAAACGAAAAAAAAAATTAAAGTTCATATTTAAAAAAAGAAAGTTGATGATGATCCCCTGAAGACAAAACGTCGGATTTCAAACTGGATACCATCATTAGATAGAGCGGAAAAAGTGGCAATGCAAAAGTGCAATTCAATTTGAAATCCGTTTTTAAATAAGCCCAGGAAAAACATAAAACGAATTTTCAAAATTTCGGTTTTTTCCGGATATCTACGGAAATACTCGCAATTTTAAAACTTTCTAAACGGCATATTGTTAGGCACTTAAATGCGCAATTTTGCTTTAATTTGACCGCCACTGTATCTCTTACGGTTTTCGAGTTCCTCATACATAGACACGAATTCGAGCCACCCTGTACAGTAAGTAAGATATTGTAGTAAATTATGCTTTTTCGACAAGATGTATTATCTTTTGAAAATAAAGCTTATTTTGACTTTGACTAAAATACATACACCCCCACCCTTCTGGTTCGGTCGGTCCTGCCGATATACTGTGTACCCATTTATGCTAATTATGCCACTACACATAGGTACTCTCCCGCAACCAGGTTTCTGTAAGCAATATGAATGTGGGATCTGAAGACAGAACTCTCACTTTTTATTCTTTGGAGTACCAAAACATGACTCTAACCACCCCAGACGCACTTAGTTTTTTTCAATTCTTTCAACGATTTTAGGTGTTCCACCAATGTATTTTATAATTAAATTGGGTTTACCTTCGGCTTTCTGTTTCTCTAGCTCACTCAGAGTATCTCTTAAGAATTTCCATTGAGCCTCTGTTTGGTCATTCTTTATATAGATACCGGATTGTTTTTCTTTAAGTACTTTTCTACGTTTTAAAGCTTGCAGTGTTTATTATTTCGTTGGAAGGATCACCTTCAGTGGGCTTTTCCTGTCTAAGGCCTCTCTACCAAGTCTGAACAACTTTGCTGCTTCCAGTAGAACAATATTCATTTTTGAAAACAACATTGTAACTTTCT